>VUYV01000304.1:563187-753286 GCA_008711295.1 Anarhynchus alexandrinus | reverse complement strand
TTTCTAAAAAATTCACTTGTGGCTATCTAGAAATTATGCTTTTGTACCCTGCACATTTGAAAGTGCAGTCACTGTGCACTTCAGTACTATGCTGAATGGAACTCCGTACTTGCAAAGCATTTTTTAATAATGTGGTCTTTTCTTCCCTATATTGCAAAGAAACAGAAGGATATTGGATTGTTTGTAACAGTACTGAAAAATGCCAGTGCACTCGCTAATAGCATCTTTTCCTTCATGAACTCCCTTTGATTTTATATCATTGTTTTGATTCCCCAAAATAAACATTTTGTCTCCTTCTTTTGAGACAAAGCAGTTAAATACAGACAGAGAACTGGGAAGCATTATGGTAATGATCTCCAAATACAAACCTAGGAAATCTACTATTTATTACATAAAGATTTGTATTTTAATTGAATAAGTCCATTTTGGGTTAACCCTCTGCTAGCTTCTGCCCCAGCAGAAAACAGGGCTGTTGGCAAAACTCCTCTGGGGTTTTTCAAATGCCCGGGTGTTACAATGTCATCCACGGTCAATTTTACCTCTGGCATCTTTGCAAAATGTACATTTTTGCCTAAAAGACACCTTATCTGTGAATATGCTTTCCCTGCATACGTGCAAAACAGATGTCTGAACTTTGGGATTATCTCAATATCTTGGCATGTTTTCTACACGGTACGTACATATTGGGTCTTTCTAACCATGCTTTCTAGATCTGTATTCTGATATCTATATTCTATATTTGTATTGATATCTATATCTACCCATTATTTGTATTTCCTGCCATCTTTTCATAGAATCATAGAATGGTTTAGGTTGGAAAGGACCTTGAAGATCATCAAGTTCCAACCCCCCTGTCATAGGCAGGGACACCTCCCACTAGACCAGGTTGCCCAAGGCCACATCCAGCCTGGCCTTGAGTACCTCCAGGGATGGAGCCTCAACAACCTCTGGGCAACCTGTGCCAGTGCCTTACCACCCTCAAAGTAAAAAAATTCAGCAGTCTTCCCTGAGAGTGGGGTTTGCCGTGTTCTGAATCACCTCACTCAATATCTTCATCACTGTAATTGTTGTGGCTCCCCCAGCAATTCCACACCTGCTGCCCTATACATACTGCTTCAAACAATTTTATATTTATACCACGAACAAGAGGAAACGGGGAGAGGAGCACACATGAAATAACGCTCTGTTGTTGTAATCTTGGCTGAATGTTTTTCTCTGTCAGAACTTCGGCAAGAGGAGACTATGAAAGCTGCAGTCACTCAAAAAAAAGCTGCTAATTTCAAAAAGACCGCCAGTTGCAAAATTATAAGAGGAGCAGGGCTTCTCTGGGGCTCTTCCCTTTTCTTTGCTTTCCCGTGTAGCTCCAGCAGCTCCAGCCTGCTTGCCTTACAAGCCAGGCAGTGAGACTGATGCTCTCTTGAACTGCCGTTTCAGTTTATTGATATACAGATCAAGCACAGAACGCTTTATTTTTCTGGCTTATTTTATTGTGGTGACTCTTCCTAATGTCACATTAAAACTCTGCTCTCTCCATTTCCAAACTGTCCGCTAAGTTAAAAAAAACCCACGACTATAGTTACCATAGAAACTATCTCTAAGATACAGAACAATTTCTTAAAGAAGTCTGCAGAGGAGTACTCGGTATCATCAGAGCTGTGATACAATGGTTCAGAAGAAAATGAAGGACGGGCTGTGCTCCAGAGCCTGAATTTCTTACAAGTTTCTCTCAGTGATGAAGAGTCTCAGTGGAAACAGGAATGGCTATTTGCACGGTGAACAGAGTTATCAGGGGCTCACATGAGTACCACAAGGCCATCGCAAAATAATAAGACAGAGTAATAAACCCTATCCCTTTGCATCTTCAAGTTGTTACACTTGTTAAGAGCATGACTGGGGCGCTGCATCGGTCCCAGCCGATGGATAATATTCTCTGCATTTGTGTTCGTATCTGTGAAAGAATGACAGAATTCCTCTGGATGGAAATAATGTGTTATCTGGTCTTCTCCTGGTACTGACATCTTCCAGTCTTGCAATACTATGAGCAAAACAAATCTCTTGTCATTTCAGCCCATAAATGGCTCCCTTTGGCATTAAAAAGTCTGTAAAAACCATAATTACAATTGCAAAAAAACAGAGACAAACCCCAAGTAACAGATCCCTCATGCATTCCCAACGCATGACATCTCAGGCGTAAGTGCAGACACTTTTCTACTCAAAGATGCTGCCAAATGAAAAAAAATGTCAATGCTATTTGTTCCTGCAACTAAAAAAAAATATGTTTTCTGAACTGCATTTCAAAATCACTTTGTATTGAGAATGCCTGCTGGAACACAATTCAGAGCTGTTACGGGAGAATTCTGCTACCACCTTCTGGCTGACAGAAACACTTCACACTTATTTAACCAGCGTACACCGAGTTCCTCGTAAAGTGCTGTTTTTTCAGTCTGCACTCTTCACACGTTACTGCCCCATTTTCTTCGATGCAGAAATAGGAAATACACACACAAAAAAGTTACACCTTCATTTTGCAAACCTTTCTGGTAAAAAGAAAAAAAAACTAAATTGCAAAGAAGCCTAAATATTTGAATGCTTTTATGGTTTTGAAAATCATTATTTTGTAATTAAGAAGATTTAAATTGATCGTAAGTGAAATTAAAAGCTGTTTTTTTACAGTTCTAATCCCTCCCAAAAAAGTCTCGTGGCTGAATCCAATTTATTTCATTAAGTTATCAATGAACGGATAAATCAATTGTTTGCATTGCTAAAACAATAATTCACAAAAGGTGCAGTCTTTTAAAGTCTTCTGTACACTTCTCCCATTGCATATTTTATACACATCTCAGCCTGGAGAAGAGAAGGCTCCAGGGAGACCTTGTAACAGCCTTCCAGTACCTAAAGGGGGCCTACAGGAAAGGTGGGGAGGGACTCTTGATGAGGGAGTGGAGCGATAGGATGAGGATAACGGTTTTAAACTGAAAGAGGGGAGATTTAGAATAGATATTAGGAAGAAATTTTTCACTCTGAGGGTGGTGAGACACTGGAACAGGTTGCCCAGAGAAGTTGTGGTTGCCCCATCCCTGGAGGTGTTCAAGGCCAGGCTGGATGGGGCTTTGAGCAACCTGGTCTGTTGGGAGGTGTCCCTGCTCATGGCAGGGGGGTTGGAACTCGATGATCTTCAAGGTCCTTTCCAACCTAAACCATTCTATGATTCTATGATTCTGTTATTGTTTTTTAAGCAACTATCCAGCCCGAAAGGCATAAGGGTCAAAGGTTCAGAAATGATGATAAACAAAAAGAGCTTCATATCTAAATATTTTAAATAAACTTATTTTAAAAACAAGGTCTGATTTAGGGAACTGTCCAAGAGAGCACCTTGAAATGAATTTGGCATTGCTGACCAGGTGGGAGCAATCACAAGAGCGAAGAGTACAGACAGAAAGATCATAATTTATTTTCCATAACTAAGACCTGGTCACTTCTTCTAATATAATTCACTGGTGTTGCTGAAACAGGTGGTCAGAGCTCCCCCTCACCAAGCACAAAAACAGATTTAGTTGTGTTAGTTCCCTCCGGGATAAAAGAAGGTAAAAGGACAAAAAGCTGGAGATGGGGCAAATGGAAGCTCAAACACCCAGTTTGGTGGTAGTGAAAATATCCACCAAATTGAAGTGAAAATGTTACAACACTGTAACTTTTAAGTAACTGATCTATATTTCGTTTTTGTTCTTCTCCCACCAGGATTCATGTAATCCATCGACTTTATTTTCAAATTGCTTTGGGTCACAGCATTAGTGCACTATGTGTACCTACATGAATTATCTGAGGATTTTCTCTCATCTAGGGGGCTGACGTTTTTAAATTTCATCATGGCATTTATGTTTAATTATTCACAGCTTCTGTTGCATTTCATCCTTGCTTCAGCTGCAGCAAGGATGAAAAAGATCCTTATAAAACACACACCACTGCAAGTTATTACAAAGTACCACTTTCCAGAAGGGCTGTACAGATTGCATCAAAGAGGTTTTACTCTCTGCAGCTAGGTCAAAGGCACAGAAAAATTTAAATGGGGAGGCATCAATGTATTATTTGGACTTAACCCACATCCTGTTGAACTCGATAACGAAATTTCCAGTCTCCTTAAGCAGGACCTGAAAGCAGACTTCTGAAAACTGATTAAAAATTATCATGTTTTCCAGATTTCAAAGGCCCCTTGAGAATCCAGCCAGAAGACTAAGCCTCTCTCAAAATGAAATGCAGGCACCTAGGTTACTTAGATGACACCTTTGAAAATTCTGCCTTAAATGAATTCTTAGGATCACACAGCGAGCCTACGCTAAAGCCAGATATCAAAGGCAGGTGGCGAGCCTTAATGAAGCATCTACTCAAATTCAGGCCATGTTTTAGCAGCAAGCACTCAGGTGGATTATTAGAAGTGGGTGCTGTTTAATCTCTCTTACCTCCTGGGGAAAACTGGCATTTAAAACATGTTAGCAACAGCAATCACAGAAGGCGGAGAAAAGTATTCTCCCCTAAAAAGCCAGTCGTTCTGCTTCTCCATGAGATGTGACGTTTTAAGATGTCCTGCCCATCAAATCTGAGCATATTCAGTTGAACCGGACAGTTTCTTGCAAACTCTGCAGGCTTTTGACTCTCTTAGCTTTTCAGGGATTTGCATTTGTATTTAAACCTCTGCTAAGCTTTCTAAAGAAAGGATTTGTTTAATTATTTCACAGGTCTGAAACAGAGCTATCTGCCTTGACTCTCAATGAGCCTCCAGAATCCCTCTAAGTTTCAAGAACTCCCCGTATGTTCCAAGGAAGCTGAAGGAGCCAAAATGCCCTTTGCCACTGATGAGAAGCCAAAACATTCAGGTGCCACCCAACGCAGCAGCCCTAGTCTGGAGCTCCAGTCTTGACAATCCTCTCCCAACCCTCTGTCAGTTTCATTCTAAACTGGTTGAGTTTGGATGTTTTTGCAATCCTAGGATTAGCAATTCTGCATGAACAACGTCCTGGTTCGCAGACAGCAGGACTCAAGGCTTCTCACCAAACAAACAGGCAAGAAAATCAGCAGATTCTGCATTCCGAGAAGTGATCTGAAACACGCAGTTTCTTCACAGATTTGTGTTTTACAATGAAACCCTGCTGCTTCAAATGCTTGAAAATTTGTGACCATCTCATGTATAAATTCCATTAAGCATGGGTGAGATGGGATGACTTTTGACCAGTAGAAACTCAGTGTGGCTTTTGGCAGAGGAAATCTTTGCACAGAATCTAGCCCTATGCAAAAAAAAAAAANAAAAAAAAAAAAAAAAAAGGAGATATAAACCCCTCTGCTATCAGCCAGAAAACACATCCAGCATGCCGGGACACACAGAAAGCATTCGGTGTCCAAGCGCAGTGACATGCAGTGAGAGCCAGCGGAGGGTAACGTTACTAAAACACAGCAGATCTGACAATGTATTTTCAAGCTTAGAGCACAATGAAAAGACATCACTTCTGCCTGCCTAAAGCTGTCTTTGACAAAGAACTGCCCTGCAATCTATCTTTTGACAGAATTCAACATCACGTTCTGCTCATTTCGCCTACCTGTTTGGTCCAAAGCAGCAAATACAGTTCTTGGTAGAGACTCCCTACTTGGTACAGAGTGCCTTGAACTGAAAACTTCCATAACAAGTCCTTAAAGTATGTTTTTAGGAACATAAATATTAAGAATATTACAATGCATATTTCATGCTAGGCGAGTGTAAAGAATAAGAAAGCTTCACATGACAGCGGTCATCTCCAGGGGTAATAAGCAAACATTTTTCATGGCTTCTCAATACCACCGGATGGGCAGAAGCTCTGCTTTCTAAAAGGCAACACACATTCCTGGTTGTACTAGTTCAATCTGTCCTACTACCACTTTGAGGGAAGCAGAGAGGATTTAGAAAGAGAAGAAAATATTGTCACAATGAATGTGTCGCTGTGACACTTCAATCTTCTGGTCCAGATTGCGGATAATGAATCTCAAATTAAAAAGGATTTTCTCTGAGAAAAAGAGATTGAACTCCTTTACCACAAGAGAAACTTATTTTCACTGTTTGATCTTCCAATTTGACCCCCTGAATAACAAGGCATGGGAACTTCCCGGAGCAAGTCCTGCTTCAGATTTATAATCTGTGCTTGACACTCTGTTTTATATATATGTATATATATACACATAAAACCAATAGATACCATACAAAATGAAGTGTCCTTTTAAAGCCTCCAGTGATGTAATAATAATAATAATAGTAATCTCATCAGTCATCACTATTCTTAAGACTGTGCATCTGATTTCTGAATTGCAGATGTGTAGCTTCCCTTTCCAGCCACTGATTTTTCCTCTCCTTCTGTTAACCTTGGTGACCCTGCATCAAAAATGGCAGTTTTCCATGGAATTATGCAAACTATGATCCAAATCTTAAAGCTCTCTAGGACTACTTTAACATTCCCCTCAATCAGAACATTTCTAACCGTTTGTAACCATCAATGATCAGCAAAAGGAGCTGTGTTCTTACCATCAGTATAACTGGCACTGACAGATTATTTCCCACCAACTTCTTAACTCTATCCAAATGTGTATATACATTCAAGTCCAGAATAGCAGTACATTCTCCTGTGTATGTCTGTTCATTGTAGAACACTGCTTCTGTACTTTTTTAAGTGCAGAATTTCTGATGTGAGAAAAACAGAGCATGTGTAAATAAAATTTTTAAAAGTTATATGAATGCAAATCTTTCACTATTTCTCAGATATCTCAGAACACCAAATACAAGACCCAGTTGTTGAAGACATCTTAAAAGTTTGTCTAACACTCTGGAAGACTTCGCAACTGAAAATAAAGGACAAAACTCATCAAAAATTTTACATGTGCTTTCAATGTTTTCAGTGCTAGGGACCCAAAACCCAGTTACCAACCATTGGACAGTCACTCCATATCATTCTGAATCTCAGTTAAAACCAGAGATTTTTACACAAAATATTTTCTTTCCAAAAGTTTTCACTCTAAGTGTTTGAATCAAACTCCATTGCTAAGGTCATAGGAATGCTACTGTTTAATCCAATAAATATCATGCTGGTAAAATAACACTTTTTGAATTTTTATACAAATATTCTCAGACCAGAAAATTATTTTGCCTCTGCAGAAGGCACTGTCATTGCACAAAGTCAAAAAATGTTGGCTCTTTCTAAAACAGAAGTATGCTTGCTCACTACAGGTGAAATGCAACCAGTCGCAGGAGTAGCACAAAACTTATTTAATGGAAATAAATCAGACTTTTATTCTCATGTGGGACATTCAGTGACAGCAAATAAGGCGAATTTCATGTTTTAAGTACAATTCTTGGCCCTACAATAACAACGCAAATACACCTACTTTAATGATGGCAGGGGGGTTGGAACTCGATGATCTTCAAGGTCCCTTCCAACCTAAACCATTCCAATTCTAATTATGCAATGTTTCCATCAATCTTATTATAAAATATCAATCAAACAGAAACAACTCAAATGCTTTCTATATAAGCAGGGGAGCATAAAACTTTATTATACTCCTACTTTTCCCCTTTCTTTCCAAACTGTTACATGTATTTATACATTAAAATGTTCCTGGCAAATAGCAAAATAATGTTTTTTTTCTGCTTGAAACTAAGTCATTTATCCTCCCAGACTTACAACAGCCCTCAGTGGGAGCTTCAGATCAGAAGCAAACACTTGGTATTTGATGGCTCAAGCAAATGTGTTACTTAAGACACACAGATAATGAAGCAAGTAGGGCGCATCTCACACAAACTTACAAGTTTGCAGAAGTTTAGGGCTACATTGGAAGCAGTCCTCCAGTTACGCTTTTTGCATCCTTAAACTCCCTTTAAAGAAGCACACATAGGGATCCCTTAATCTGTTCATTCTAGACATGTGCTTCAGGATTTGTTGTATACCATATGAACATCTAGGCATTTCTATTTTTAAAACTGTGCAGTAATGTTTAATTAGCAGAAATCAATTTGTATTTGCCTGCAGAAGTGTAGATAGCTGTAATTATTACATGTAACCTATTATAATACATCAAAGAAGCTGGCACACTACAGAGAACACATAAATTGGTCAGTTGACAGGAGAGCGCATTCAGGGTAACTTTCAGGGAACTCATACAACAGAAAGAACCCAAGCTTTTTCAGTCATTTCTGATGTTAGTATCTTTGTTTCTGTGTAAATGAAACAATCCTTTAATATACACACAAAACTTAGGTTTTTTAATTAAACTCGCATCTCACAGACATTCCGGAAGTAAGCACTCAGTTTCCCAATTACAGTCTTTTTATGCAGCCAAACATTTTTTGAAGTGACTTAAGACAACGCACATTCTCATGAAAGCGTTTAAAATTCGCCCGAGGCAGAGCATTACCCCCCCGCCCCNCCTCCCCAGCCAAGCAGCAGCACCAGCCACAGGCCGAGCTTCTCGCCGGCTCCTGATGACTCCAGAGGACAGGAGACCAGAGCCGTCCCACGGCGGCTCCACAGCCCGGCCAGCCGCGGCCAGGCTCCCTCAGCGCCCCCGGGCCCAGCCGCCGGACGGGGCCCTGAGGAGAGCGGCCCGACGCGACCGGACCGTGGCGGTGGGGAGCACCGCAGGGGGCCGGCGGCAACCCGCCTCCTCCTGCTGCAGCCTTCCCAAGGGATATTTGACCCCGGCGCCCGCCTTGCCGTGGGCGGCGAGACAACGGAGTCGCCCGGGGACGGCCGCACTCGCCATCCCCGGCGCCGTCCCTCCTTCCGCAATGCGCATGCGCGCCGCGACCCGCGCGCTCCCCACCCGCCTCGCCGTGCGCATGCGCTCAGCGGCGCCCCTCCAGCCGGCGCCTTCCTCTTCCTCCTCCTCCTCCTCCTCCCCTCGCTCCGGCAGTGGCTCTCGCGCCGGGCGGCGGCGCCTGCGCAGTCCCGGCTGCCCGCTTTCCCCTTCCCCCGAACCTTCGTGAAAATTCCGGAAGGCTCCGGCCGGCTCTTTCCGCCGAGGGAGCCTTCCGCCTGCCGCTCCGCCGGGCCCCGTTCTCCCCACAGCGCTGGGGCAGGAAGCGCCGCCGGCCGCGCCGCCGCCATGTCGCTGCTCTGCTACAACCGGGGCTGCGGCCAGCGCTTCGACCCCGAAACCAACACGGAGGGTGGGTGAGAGCGGCGGGGGAAGGCGGCGGAGGGGGAATAGGGGTGTGAGGGAGGGCCTCTCGGGGCCGGGGTTACGAGGGATCCGCAGGGGCGAGGTGACGCTGGAGCCGCGTCGCGGTGCGGAGCTGTCACACAGGGACGGTCAGCACTGAGGGCAGGGAAAGCCGTGGCCTGCCGGGGTGTGTGTGGGGGGGGTGTGTGTGTGTGTCTGTCCCTCCCGGCTGGCTTCTCCCCGGGGAGACTCGTGTTTTCCGGCGGTGCTTTTGTGTCGCTGTCGGGGCGGAGGGGTGGCCCGGTGTGGTGAAGCGACGCTGAGGGCTTGGCGGCAGCCGGACAGCGAAAACTGCCCCGGCCGGGAGTTGTCCCTTCGGTGTGGGGGTGGCGGCGAGGCGGGCTGTCAGCGCCTTTTGTGATAATAAAACCGTTCACAGCAGTATGAGGGAAGAGAGGCAATAAGAAGCAGTTCTGTGTGTCCTTCTGAAGGTGGAAGCTGGAGGCCTTGAGCAACAGACGTTTTTGTCTTGAGGGCCTCTGTGGGTGTTGCGCACATAGCAGTTATCTTATCAATTATTGGGTTTGTTTATTTTAATTATAGTATGTGGACTTGCAGCAGGTAATTAAATGCGCGTCTACTTTGCCAAGTGCTGTGAGCTCATGTAGCGCTCCCCCTATGTATACTGGGAATCCAGTACCTGGTGACACATCTTTAAAGCGCTATCATTTTAGGTTTTATAGTTCCACAAAGGCTGCCAAAGGGTGATCTGAGTTCTCAGCAGGCTTGCCCTCAGCGGGTTTGTAAAGTAACTCTGCTGGCTGAATTTCTAGAACGGCCTCTTTGTATTAGCTAAATTTTTAGTAACCCACAAGATTAGAAGTAGGCTAACATGTTCTAGCATGTGCGTATTCTGTGATTCAGAACCATTGCATAGAATGTGTGTATTTTTCTGAGCTAAGTATTTCCAAAGAGAGGGGAGTAAGGATTTTGAGTAAGACTCACCAATGTTAGTAACAGCAAAAGCAGGCACAGTTGTGAAATGCTTCCATTTAGTGATCTCTTCCACCACCATCCTCTGTGCCCCTTTGCCCGAAACAACAAAGCAGATAGGGATAGGGGCCTTTATACTAAAAATTCTCATTGGGGCTTTATGACCTGTACTCATTATTAAAATGAGTTCTTTACCATGTGTTCCTATGTTTGTGATCAAGTTGTAGTAGACTCGATTTGGTTGGCATGACCCTATGCTAATTGTGTGGTGCTTGGATTGGAGAAAACAACTTCTTGAGATGAAGTTGGTTTTGGTAAGTGACTGGAACACTTACTGGAATTACTGTGTCCTTGGACTAAGCAGTTCTAAAGGTAAATATAGTTATTCACAGACCACTTCAGAAAACCAAGTTCAACATTTTTTGCGGAAGTAGAGTGATTATAACTTTTGGCATCCCTAAGCTTCACCAATGTTAATGGGATGATTACAACTTAGCATCTAAATCCCTATCTGGTTGTGTATGGCTGCCAAGTTCAAATGTTTGTGTTTCAGAACTGTGTTTGGATTTACCTCAACATATTGTGGGGATTAAAGCTAGTACATGTGTTGAACACCAAAATATTTATCCCTTTAAAAAGAAGTTTTGCATGGACATAATTTAATAGTTAAGCTTAGGATAAATATGTTATTAGGAAGTTTTCTAAAATAGGTAGAAAATAAGGCCTTCTGGCCCCAAAGCGATTTTG
Source organism: Anarhynchus alexandrinus (assembly GCA_008711295.1). NCBI lineage: Eukaryota > Metazoa > Chordata > Aves > Charadriiformes > Charadriidae > Anarhynchus > Anarhynchus alexandrinus. Next base: position 742,375 of record VUYV01000304.1, on the reverse strand, counting down.
GATCTTTCAGGTTTATTTGTCTACATTCAGCCTGCAGTATAGATATTCCCATCGTGGTGATTGATGTAAAAGGCCATTAATCTTCTTTTCAGAATATGATGGCTGAAGTAATATATGCGTGTATTTTCTGTAGAAACTGTCATTGTTTCCAAAAACAAGTGAGCAAGTGGCAACTGGCTGACATGAAGGACTATATGCCTCTTAAAGAGAGGCAGAAAAAACAGCCTGAGGGAAAGCATTAAAGGTATGTCTACAGAATTGTGACTGAGTGCACAGTTATGAATTCATCCGTGGTATGCCTGGCAAGGTAAAAATTTCACATGCATTTTAGATATGTTAGCTACTAGTTAATCCATACTGTTAAAGACTTGTACAGCATCTGACATAGATGGTAGAACTTAGCTTCAAAATCAGTAGTAGGGTTTTAATTTTATTATTATTTTTTTTAACCTGTGAATGACTATATGACCATTTCTAATCCATTTCAAGGCCAGGTCAAATTTTGCTATTGAAACAGCAGTATGAGGTACTACATGCATGCTTTGGTTTAGGTTTGAAACTGGTGCTACTTAATGACAGTTGTAAAGGTGGTGTGCACAAACAGGTGGAAAGTGTATATGTTATATGTATTTGTCTCAATTTCTTCATTGTACTCGACATTTTTTGGTTTAGGCTATAATTTGGATCTTTCTTAACGTGGTTTAATTTGGTCCATTGCCAGAATAGAAGCATGTACTTTTTCGTGCATGTTTATACCCTTTTTCCTTAGATCAAATGTAGTGATATTGCATCTGCAGGATAAACGTGATGACAGACCTGATGAAAACTTACTTTATATATTTCTGAGGTGGAGTAAGTGAGAGATGGGAGTTGTAAGAAATGGTAGCCTAGACTTTTTGAGTCTGTGTGCCCAAAGTCAGCTTTCTTTAACCTTGTCTGGTCCCCACAGTTCAAAGTCTGTTCCTGTAAAGTGCACCCTGTGATCCTCTGTCTTCCCTGCGGCTTTCAGTTTCTCAGACTGAGCCTTTCTTTTCTCTGTGAACTCTTTATAAGCTCTTGCCATAGCATGTTTGTCCTGTTTTCTCTGTTTTTTTCTCCAACACTGTGAAAAGTTCAGTGGAACTCGCTTCCTAGCTTCAGTAACCACTTGAAGGCATCAACTTCCCCAGGGTGCTGAATGAAGTTCCACAGGTTTAATGAACTTCCATTGCTTTGGGGCTGTAAAGCATAGCTTGCAAAGTATTGGAGTGTTTCCACAGGATAGCAGGTTGGTTTGCTAGTTGTGTATAGACAGATGTCTCATTTCATCCTCAAGAATTCAACGGGATTCTGTTGTAAATACCTCTGAGTTTGGATGACTTACACCATTTTGTACGTTGACATGTAACAAAAAGACTAATAAAGTGCTTCAATGAATAAGTAAGGATGTAGCAGGAAGGTAACAACAGACAGCAGCGTGTGCATTGTGACAGTGGAATTGGTTTGATACAAAAATAGCTTAAAAAAAAAAAGAACCCACCAAACAACCTGAAAATTTGTAGTACTGTCATCTCCAGAAATGATCTGAGGGTGAGAGAAAATGCCTTGTTTTGAAAAACCTTGTTTGTCCTGTTTAAGAAAAAGTAGTAAAAGCAGTGGGGGGTGATTTGATTTTTTTTTTTCTTTTTTAAGCAAAAAATGCACAATTGCAACCAAAGGCTGAAAGTTGAACTCTGACAAATCAGAAATAGATACGCTTCTAACTGCTCAGGTGACTATTGATGGGTGCTAAATTCCTGGATTTCCCTACATAGTCTGAGATGGGATATTTTTATGGATGTAAACTTTAATCAGATAAGAGTTGTTGGGCTCACTGAGTGAAAATGAGTGACATTTTACTGTCCTCTGGTACACGGAATAGTCAGACTGCTTAGTGGGTAAGTCCCACTGCCTCTTTTTGAGGTACTGCAGAACTCCTGTCTTGGCATTTTCTGTTGTGGAACATGCATGGCCCTCATGAGATAGCAGTAGAGGGTGGGCTGTCATTTGCTCCATGATGTACTTCCTGCAGAGAGGGCTTCAAGAAGCAAGGAAAAAGGATTGGACTTGGCCAGATGGACAAATAGACGCTTGTCTGTGTCTGACTTGTGACCTGGGGGATAGCTGTCCCTGAGTTAGTTGATCATAAGATGGTTTTGGTCTCTAAAAATGTTGTGCTGACTAACAGCACCTCTCTCATTTAAACTCACATGCTTGTGAGGGATTAAAAGTATTAATTTAAGTCTTCGTATTCAGAAATAAAATTTGCTCCAAACAAAGCTTAGTTTTACTACCATGATGCTTATGGTGGCATACTTTTGGAAAATAATAACCTCTATTTTTATTTTTATTTGATTTAGCAGTGAAGTCCTGGGTTCTTTATACAAAATAACCACTTTTTTTTATTTTCCTGTGAGGTTTACATTTACAAAAGCGTTAGCTTTTCATCCTGAAGCTGAAGGAATTGGTAGAAGTTCATGGATATGTATGTAAGTCCAGCTGAATGACTAATGTCCCAAAATTTGTGCCTTTTGAGTTAAGGTGGGAACTGTCATCTTAAAGCAACGTGTCTGTCAGACTGTATTAGTTCCTTAGACTAGGCGCTGAATGTAAAACTAAAGAAAATGATACTGAGCAAGATTTCTTTAAAATCTACGTATTTTAAAAAATGAAAACAACAAAGTTATTTGTCTTTAAGCCCATTTAATACCTGTAGGCAGATTACTAATGCAGTTATTTATCAATTTTCTCTTTTCCCTTTTATTATGTGAATTCTAATATTTTTCACTCTTCTGTTTTGCAGAGGCTTATTATAAAAATTGTTACTGTTTGTGTCACTTAAGTTTAGCTGTTTCTAACAGCAACAAAAAATTTGCTTTAAAGGCTAAAAGATAGCTAGTATTTCCCATTGCTTTTAGACTTAGGTCATTAAAATATTATCTATGCAGTATATGTCAAAGGGAAGTTATAGTCAGAGCAATTATATTACACTTGAAAAAAATACATGTGTTAAGTGAAAAAGGAACAGTTGCTGCATAAAAAGCTTTGGTGTTGAAAAACATCTGTGAATATAAACAGTTCAGTGAATGGAAGTCATGTCTCAGTGTAATGTTTGTACAAAACCTATTAATAATTAATAGTATTGACATGTCTAAACTGTGTATGTGGAAGACTGGCCTTCAGGTTCAAGTCCTTAAGTGACCTAGGATACCACAAACCATAAAAAAAGAAGCAGCTAATTATTATGGATAAAATAATGAACTCAAGATCTGTGTTAAGAGAGTTTTTTAACAGAGTGCTTCTAGATAGAAAGCCTTAATCAGGTGCAAATAGATGTATTTGATGCTGTAAACCAGTATTTTATGTCTGTCAGGTGGCCATAGGGCCAGCTTTTTTACTTCTGCTGAATTACCATTAAGGACTAATTATTGATGAAGGCAAGGGATGTTCCATAGAAAATTTACTTGCTCCATATGGAGTAGAACTTTGTCTTAGATGCCTGCTTTCTGTTTTGTATTTTATAATACAGAAGAAAAAAAATCTGTATCATTTAGGTTTAATATATGCACTCAGAAAGCTTGTTCTGTGGAGTCTGTATTTTCATAGAATCATGCAATGGTTTGGGTTGAAAGGGACTTAAAGATCATCTAGTTCCAACCCCCCTGCTATGGGCAGGGACACTTTCCATTAGACCAGGTTGCTCAAAGCCCCATCCAGCCTGGCCTTGAACGCTTCCAGGGATGGGGCCTCAACAGCTTCCCTGGGCAACATAATTATGTGCACTTGGGGAAGCGGGACAGCTCATGGCATATGTGAATTGCAAGTGTGAAATTTTTGCTGGATTTGTGATCAGATCAATAAGGATCCTTGGTATGCCTAAATATTAACAATAGTCATTTTCTTCTAGATTCGTGCACATATCATCCAGGTGTGCCAGTCTTTCATGATGCTCTGAAAGTAAGTATGCAACTGACTTTTTTTAAGTCTTACCTTTTTTTCCATATATGTAAAACATCATGCTTGTTTTCTTTTTTAATTCCAAATCTTCCAGTTATAGAAACTGATGTCCAGCCTATTATGTTTGAACAATGCCGTGAAATTAGAAAAGCACACTTAGTCAAATCTGAAGAACAAATTAAAAACTGTACTCACATTGTGTAAATGCCATGCAAGTCTGTATGACACATTTCCTATTGATTGACTTTAGATGTCTCAACAGTTTAATTAGGTCCTCTGGACAGGTCTTTGGAGGCATTGAGAGGTGTCTTACTCTTTCAGTTAATTAACCTGCTTGGAATTCAGACCAGCTGCTTGTGGTCTTATGTGGCTAGTGAACTAATATGTATGTGACATTTGCCTACTGTAAAAAATAAATGTGTTCTGATGATCTGACAAATGAGTATATTGTTTAATTTGGGACTGATCACCCATGCCTCTGATGCAGCTGTCCGGGATTCTTGGGCTACATCTTCAGTGGGTGAATTAAATATACCTGTGAGTGGTCTCCAGTGCTTAGGTCAACTGCCTAGTCGATATTCATTATATTAAACTGTTTTCCTACTTCAGGATCTACTGGATGCATCCAAAATGCCTTCAGGGAATTATCTGAGACGCAACTGCCAAAACAGTACTAGAAATCATTCTAACAATTTAATAGTGTATGGCCAGAAATCTGGTGTCCAGAAATGGAGCCTGGCACTGTTTACTCTAGTAATACAGATGTAGCCTAAGTGACCTTTCTTAGGACACCAAACTGCGATTTAACTGAGCTTTGGGGCAAGCCTTTTTATGGGTATTTAGGAACTGCTTCTATTGGCAGTGCATTTCAACGCTGTCCCATAATGGGCTGTCTTTTGGGCTCATGGAATCTTGTCCGTATGTGCTGGGTAGCATGTTTTCTGTGAGCTGTTGCTCATATTGCAGTACGTGACTCCGGAATCGGCCATCGTGTGCCACTGGCTAATTCGGACAGATGCCATTAGATCATGTATGATACAGTTACTTAGACTATGGCTATTTGGTTTGTGCAAAATTCTAGTTGTACTCATAACACAGTACATAAAACTTCTACCAAGTTATAAAGACAGAAATTATACAGTTACCTCAGAAGCTTGCGTTTACTCCCTCTTAAATATGCACCATTTTTAAAACGAGTACTACTTTCCTCCCTCTCCTTATCCCATCTCTTGGCCTAATTAAAAATTTATCATAATTTTGTATGAGCAGTTTTCTTCCTGCATGAATTCTAGATAATCTAAGCAGGCAAGGTGAATCTTTTGTCTCCTCGACTGTGGAAATAGTTAATATTTTGAGGCTATTTTAGAACCACCTACCTAAAACCCATTCTGCTTATGCTCTCAAAGCAGTGGTACATTTATTAGTCAGACTCTTGCCTTTAATAAGGTTCTTCAAGTTGTAAGATACATTATTCACAGTGGCAAGATAATTTTCTCTAAAATTGGATTTCTGGTTTATATAATAAAAAGTACTCTTGATTGATGTGGTTGGGTAGTTGGCTATGCAATGCAGATATCCAGCTTTGTGGTGGGAAATAAGCAGTTGAAAGACTTGACTAGTACTCAAGGGAAAAAAAAAATCCTCGTCATTTTAGGAAGGGGGCCTGTAGATACTGCCACAGGTGAACCCTAGTCTCAAGTATACTATTTGGTTTGCTTGTGTGTTACTTTATGAGATAAAGTAACATTTCCGTTTTCTGTTATATAGAGTTGGCACCTAACTTGTCATGGAAATAGTGCCTCACATTTACCGAACTTTCTGATTAAGGCAGCATGAGTGAACTAGAATGGCAGCTGTAACAGGTTTCTCTAGCTTTTAAAAATGCAGATGATGATAATATTGTCCAAAGAAGGGAAGAAAGTAATCTCTAATCGTGATGTGCCGCATCTTGTAAAGGGATATAATTAGTCTTTTGCTTTTTATAAGCTGTTGCCAAGTGAGGTAGTCATGCTTGTTTTGTTTTTATTCCAAAATGTTCATAGGGTTGGTCATGTTGTAAGAGAAGAACAACAGACTTTTCTGACTTCTTAAGTATTGTGGTATGTACGCATGATTATTTACAATTTTTATACTTGTCAAATGACAGTGATAAATATTAAATAGTACATGTACTTACATGTTTAAAATTTGCATACTTTTTAAAACTGTCTTAAATCTTGCATGCACTATCTATCTTGTGGTAATGTTCAAATCTAGTCTCATTTTCAAGCTTTATTGGTTACAGTTAGTTCTATCAAAACCCGTTTAGACGGTTAACAATGAAGGAAGGTCAATATTTTTTGTTACTTTGCTTGAATATGGAAAGTATGCGTTTTTCTTTAACATACATCCAAATGAACATATTTTGTACTTTAGTTGTAGGATTTCCTTTGCAGCCAATGTTTAGACTGGGGTGAAGGAGAGGATGGGGCTGAAGAAATAAATCAAGAAAACTTGTTGCAGTTTTTGATAATTTTTAATTGTGCACACAAACTACCCTGCATATATATAAACATATGCTTTCTGCAATAGGGGTGTACGAAGGGTCCCCATAACAGTGAGAAACCTCCTGAGCCTGTTAAACCAGAAGTCAAAACTACCTCTGAACGGAAGGAGCTAGCTGAACTGAAACCAAAATTTCAAGAACACATAATTCAGGCACCAAAACCATTGGAAACAATTAAAAGGCCAAGGTACAGTACAGAAACCTAAGTTTTGCCAGATTTGTGGTCAGTTGGCCAAGTTAAAACTTGTTTGGTTATTGTGTTACACATCTTACATAGTGTAAAAATTCCCAAATACTGTTTGATATAAGTGATGATGTTATCTTAAGCTTCAAAATGAGATAAAAGAATTCTGGTCAGGACAAGGTAGTATTGGATCTCTCAGCATTTAGCTTCACAGGAAACAAAAATTGCAGTGTAAAGCCTTGTAGCTAAGAATGCCACTAGCAGTTGTGTTTAGTGTTTTAAACAGTCATAAAAACAATTTTAGGGTGCTTGCATTTAGATTCCTTAATCTCTCTGATTTATTTTTATGGTTGTAGAGTATTTAGGATTTCCTGTTGAAATCCAAGACTTCCTTCTCAATTTTGAGTCTTTTTCCATAAACAGTAAGAATTGGCATTTACAAATCTGTTTTGGTTGTTGTTGGAAAGGAGGTTGGAACAGAAGATTCTTATAGCAAGATTAAAAGTTACTACTTTGTTGTCTGTTGTAAATTATTTTTCATGAAGCTGACATGAATACGTGGACATTTTTTTAGCCCAGATGAGCCAATGACAAATTTGCAGCTGAAAGTGTCAGCTTCCTTGAAGCAAGCACTAGATAAACTGAAACTGTCATCAGAAAATGAAGAGAAAAAAGGTAAGGATATAGGGAGGTTAAGTAGGTATATGACGCTAATTGTCACACAAATGAATGAAATGCTATTTTTTGTTGTTGTTTCTGAAGTGATTATTTCATGTAATTATGTTCTTGTTCTTAATAATCTGGGAAATACCTTCCTGTGTAGGGAATGATAATCAAAGTTTAAATGTGAACAGTGTGGAAACTTGGGTGTTAGGAGCAGTACGTTGCCATTAAAATTATATGAACTGTCTGTTTTGTTAGATTTCCTGGTTAGAATGGACATGATGGGAACATACATTTCTGAATATATGACTGAAAGAGTTTCCCCAAAAATGAACTCTACTCCTGTGTTATTGCAAACACGATGTCATATAAAGCCTTTCATAAACTGGTGAAATTCCTCTGAGGTCTAGTTGGTTTTCCCTCATCTGTTTTTCCTCTTTTTTTTTTTCCCCACAGTTTATTTGGAATTTGGTTCCACAACTAGACTGCTCCTTAAGAAACACTTTCTAACTTCAACCTACATTTGCGACTATTTTAAACGCTCTTGTTCTTCTGCCAAAATTGTCATTTAGCTGTTCTGTCTATTTGGTATCCAAATTCTTTCCATGTGTGTATTTATAGAAAGCAGTTGGAGCCTTTTACCTTCTTAGTTTTACAAAACCAAACAAGATCAGTGATTGTTCTCTTCTTGTATGATTGTAATAATCCTCTTCATCAATTATTTTTTTTTTTTTGCCCCGCTTGAAACAGTGTGAAGGTATAGAACCTAGAATTTGATGCATAGGAAACGCAGCTTTTGGAATGTTTGCATAATTTCTGTTTCTTTATACCTTTCTGGCAGACTTCACTGCCAGGGAGAAAATAGACAGCTTGAGAGGTTGGGTTTTTTTTCTAATCTGCTCCTTAGCTTGTTTTAATTCTCAATAAAAGCAAAATATTTAGTACTCTATACAATTCACGTGCTATTTTCTATAATATTATTCTGTTTACAGAGGAAGACAGCGATGAAATCAAGATTGGGACAGCATGTAAAAATGCAGGCTGTTCAAAAGTAAGTGGTTCAGTTCCATTCTTGGACCCAGCTGCTAAGCTACTAAGTGTGCAGTTTTGCTTTCCTTTCTTGGGTATTTTTTTGTGTGGTACAATTTATTTGGAAATGGCACAAAGTCCATCAAGCTTAATGAAGGCACCTTTGATAACACACTTTAGTGTGGACAAAGCTGGGCTGTTTTGTACTGTGGATGCAGTAAGTCTAAGATTACTTTTTTTTTAAGCCTGCCTTGAACTTCTAGTTAGTAAACTTGCCAAACCAATCATACTGATGTGTTTCAACTTAAAATGTTAAATATATAGTATCGGTGAGAGGTGGCTTACTGATAACACTTTAATTGCTTTTGATAATCTGTGTATAGGTCAGAAGCATCTGCAGATCTTATCAATTAATGCTTCCTGCCAGAACAATCCACAAAGAAATGTTTTAACACTTCTAACACCAAAATTAGTCTTTATATTACATGGTCATTTAAACTGAAAGTTTTTTACACTGACACCCTTGTGTTGTACAGAATGGAACAACAGAATTAAAACAGGTATTTCACTGGACATCTGACAGATTCTGCATTTTCTGCTGAAACTCTGGTGGGAGGAAAACTTACAGCAGTCTCCTGTTTGTGTTAGGAAGAACTGATATGATATTCAGTGGCAGAGTTGTATATGTTTAATTTACTGCCTTGTAAGAATCTTAAGAATCTGTGTTTTATGAATGATAAATTTAATTTATTTTCCAGTTAAGTACTTGTTTTCTCTGAATATTCAGAGTATTTTTAAAGATAGATATCTCTGAGGATCGCAAGTGACCTTTATGAGCGTAGATGATGTCACCATTAATGTACACCTTTGAACTAATCGAAGTATAGCTTTTTAGGAGAGCCAGGGAACCTTTTGTGAATGAAGGTTGAAGGGTAATTTTGGAAAATAGGGCAAGCCATTCGATTTAGATCATTTACTCAAAAGCTTTGTAGTACTTTGTTCAATGTTTCTGTTGTGGGTCGTGTTTTGTTTTGTTTTTTCCTTTGGTCCACATCCTGTAACAGTAATACACTTTAAATGCTTTGTTTTACTAGACGTACGAAGGACCACACAGCACAGAAGAAGTATGTATATACCATTCTGGTGTACCTATATTCCATGAAGGGTTAGTATTCCGTTAACTTCATTATTTTTTTTTAGTTTGTCTATTATGTGTTCCTGCTTTCTTTGTAGATATTGCCTTGTTTTCATTCTGTATTTCTTCTTAAGTCAAAAATGGCAATGCTTGAAGAGGGTATACTAAATTAAAAGTACTGTTGCACAAAGTAAGGATCTCAAGTGCTCTAAGTAAATAGTGTCCTAAATATTGTTTGTTAATTACTTTGTGAACTTTCTAGGATGAAGTATTGGAGCTGTTGTAAAAGAAAAACATCTGACTTCAATACGTTTTTAGCTCAAGAAGGCTGCACAACAGGAACTCATGTATGGACTAAAAAGGATGCGGTAAGTAGCGTTACTGTTGCATTTTGTAGCTGGCCATTCTGGATTTTGAGTACTGAAATGTAGTTAGTAGCTTGATTGGGTTATTACTGTAGTTGAGTTGTTACAGATCACTACCTCTGAAATAATATGGAGGATATTATGCACCGCGTGACAACAGAGAAGTGGCACTTGAAGTAGTTTGTGGTAGAAGTATACTTGTAATAGAGTACAGCCTTAAGTGATACATATAGTATCACTGTTTTATAGTAAAAGTGGTTTTGGCAAATTCAGGGGAAAAAAAAAATAGCAGTCTTTTCTGCTTTGTTAGTTAAGAAAGTCTATGGTATTCCATATATATTCCTTTAAAATAAAATTATTAGAAGTCTTTCCTCTCCCACAGACCATGAAGAGAGCAGCCGTACATGCGCTTCCAGTTTCATTCAGAGTAGTAGAGTTGTTGTTTAGGTAGCCATGGCAGGGTAGATAAGGTCAATGAGGTTCCATGGGTGGAGATGGAAGAGTCCCTCTCTGTCTAGTTTGAATTCTGTTTACACGTCTGAATATTTTTCTGGCCTGAATCTAATTCGGTGCTTTGGTTTGGCTACCAGTATAACAAATAGAGAGAGAGCATCTGTATAGTTTGTAGGTGTTTCATTGCAGTGTTGGGAACAAACTGCATAATCAAAAGGTGAAAAGTATTCTTAGAGAATATTATAGAATGTAATAATGGAACTGAACACTTCAAAAACATTAGCTGCTTACATGTTGGATGCAGGTGAACACAAAAGTCTATTTCTGGGGCAAAATGATTTTGATACTACAAACATCAGTAACATTTAACAGAAGAAAATCAAGATATATTATAGAAATTGTAGTTCTGTTACTTCATTCTATAACAATTACTTCACAAGTCCTTCCTTTTAGTCATGGTATTGCTGCTTGCTTTGAAATTTATGTTTGTGTTTAAGAATTTTTTTCAAGTATGGAAAGGAGGGATTAAAAGAAAAAAGTCGTAAGCCTAAAGTCGTAAGCCTAAAGCAGGAGAGTATTCTTGTAAAGAATTTACCCAGATGTTTAGAAGCTATGTGTATATTAAATGTGTGAATGTTGAAATAGTGGGCTTTTAGCTAACAGAGTTTTTTTGACTTTCCCTTTTTTTGTTCTTTTGGGTATTGTTCACTGGTTTTTGTTTTGGTTTTTTTTCCCCTGCATCAGAGAACAGAGGGTAATACTAAATAATTTTTTGCAGTAATATGAAAGTTTCTTAGAGTCACTGCTTTCTTTTTCTTTGTTCAGTTCATTTCTACTATGGGCTGGATAACTGTAGACTTGGAAAGGAAGTTAATCCAACAAGTAACTCTTTTATTTGGGTTGTTTGTGGGGTTGTTTTGTTTTTCTGTCACAGTGTCTGAGTTTCTTACTGTAGTCTCTGTCATAAGCCTTAATTTTTCTAATGTTTGCCAGCCACCAGTAGCTGAAATACTCAGTAAAAAAAGATGTAAGTGGAGTTTTGCGATCTCCTGTAAACGCGAAATATAGTCCTTTATTAGCTATGCTTACTGGCTGTTAAAATAGTCCTGGACTTTTATCCTGATTAATCTTGTAAAAGTACTCCTGAATGCAATTTTAAGTCTTTTTTTTTCTGTAACTTTTTCCTTATGCAGGGAAAGAAAGTAGTTCCATGCAGGCATGATTGGCACCAGACTGGAGGAGAAGTGACTATTTCTGTATATGCTAAAAACTCCGTTCCTGATCTGAGCTACGTAGAAGCAAATAGCACAATGGTGGGTATCTACCTTAAGATTTAATTGTTTTTTTAATTCTTACAGCTGTATGAAGTTAGGAAAATCTGGCTTCTGTTTTATTTACAAGGCAAAAGTAGTAAAAGAATCTTTTTTTGAGTAACAGCTTTTTCTTGGCTTTTGTATTTGTTCAAGCATGTGTAGCGTTTTTTTCCCCTCTGTTTGGACAACTGTACTTCGGTGTGGGTTGTTTTTTTTTTAAAAAGCTGCAATATAATATGTCAAAAAAAATCTTTAATTTGACTTACACTATTAAAATCCAAGTCAGATGGTTTTGCATCACTGTATGTGTAAATAATTATAGATTCATAATTTAATTGTATTTGGCTTAATGTAATTTAATATTGTTTGTCACGGTATGCAGTTTCACAGTTACTAATATTAAACAAGTGTTAAAATGCTTCTCTGATTTCTTAATCACGCATTTGGAGAAAATGATACAGCTTCCAGGATGTATATGTGGCCACTATTGACTATGAGACTGTATCAGAGTGCGTTAGAATAGATTTTCACTTCTGTGTCCGAGGCACAATCTGATCACTTTGCTCATTGTAGGATCTGAGTCCTAATGTGATATATTTTGCTTAAACGTACTTGTGGTGTCAAATGTTTTATTAGACTGACAAAATTTTCTGTTGTTTTTCCTGTTAAGTTAAATATCCATATTGTATTTGAAGGAGAAAAGGAATTTCATCGCAGTGTGAAATTATGGGGAGTAAGTATAAAAATAATTTTTCTATTAAAAAAAAAAAAACCAAACCAAAACACAAACCCTCAGCTTCCTGTCTTTTAAAATGGTTTGGTTTTTCCTCATTACTGTGTTTATTGAAAGATATTCAGTTGCACGTCGTTCAGTAATCTACATTTAAATCTGAGTCTAATGCCTCAAGTGATCGATGTAACATCATAGTTGTCACTGCTTTGAGGAGAAGGTGACGTCCTGAGGTCCTTTCTGTGCCAATTTGTCCTAAGATCCCAACACCGTGATAGTGGTGTTGCAGAAGACACTTGATGCTATATAATTGCATGCTTATGTATGTGTTGGACCAGTGTATATGTTACGTATGCACAGGCATATATGTTCATAGCTTTGGAATGGGAGAGGGTTGACTTTTCCAGATAACAGAGGGAACTCCATCTACCTAAACATCTACTAAAATTTAGTGATAAGGTACTTTTCTTAACTTAATTCCCAAGTATCTAGCAGTCCATTTCTTAAATTGAAGTGTGAAATATGTTTTCTGTTGTAGGTAATCGATGTAAAGAGGAGTTATGTGAACATGACGGCTACAAAGATTGAGCTCACTATGAGAAAAGCAGAGCCCCTATTATGGGCAAGTCTTGAATTACCGGTATCCAACGCACAACAAAAAAAAGAGAATTCAGATCAATAGTGATTCCAAGAGACAAGTTATTTCCCATTATGAAGTGGTGACTTGCTACTGTAATCAAATATTTAACTTTTATATAGATTCTTTCTTTTTTTTTATGCTAGATCATATGTTCCATTCTACAAAGAAATGTGATGCACAGTAAATGGGGGTGTAAACACACAGGGTAATAGCTATTTCTGCTCTTGCTCCCAGGAGTATATTTATTCTAGTTTGAGTGTCTCCATGGGGATTTAGAGTAAAAGAGCTATTGCCCTCTGCTTACAGCCTTACCTACCACGCACCGACTATCCAAATAGATGTGTTCTCAGTCCACTGCACGTGTTAATTTTTCAAGTGTTTGGTTTAGACTGGATCTACTGGGTAGCACATGTTAAATTCAGCACGGTTCCTTATGAATCATACAATAATACAGATACAAAGATCTGACACACAAATCTGGGTTTATGAAGGGATTAGAATACAATTCTACATCTAGAATAAAAAGGTACATCAACATAAATACGAAAGAACACTTGTAGACTTGCTTTTTTGTCTTCTGAAACTAAGGTCTGTTTCAATACCTGTTGGCTGTGGAGGGATGGAATAAACGGTATTTTACTAAGGATTTCAGTATTTGCTGACTCTTTTGCTGTCTTTCATGTATAAAAGCAAGAGAGATTAAAATAAAAACAAAGTTGGCAAGAGGGGAATTTTTAATTTTTTTTTTCCCCTGTACCTTTGGTATTTGAATTGTTAAATACAGAAGTGAATGGACAGTGAAATGGCTGAATAACTCAGCATCTCAGCTGTGGAGAATATACAAACAGCAGACTCTTGTAAAATTACCACGGTGCTGTATATATTTGACAGTCTTTATAATGTATATTCTGTCCTGTTCTACAACGTTCAGAATTATGAATATTTTTTCAAAGTAGGTGGATATGTGTAGTAGGAGAAGACAGTACATGCTGTAGGTGTCTCAGGAAAATTATTTCCATATAGATATGCATAGCTCTTGTTTCTGAGGATGGTAATCTAAGAACTAAATTTATCTACAGGACAAATCTTAGGAGAAACAAATAACAAGCTTTAAAATGTCTTGTTCAAATCACAATTGTACCTTTGAATTAAAATATTACTTCTTTTGAACAGCATAAGCAAAACACTGTAATTAGAAATCAAGACCTTGTTTTTGTTTTCAGTTCTCCATCAGTAAAGATTTGTGGCTGAAAACAGGATAAAGATGAGATTTCAAGCAGCAACTCATTCAGTAATGCTGCTTTCTCTTTCTGCTTGAAATAGTTTCTTAATTTGGGGTTGGAGCTGAAAGGAAAACAATGTTTTTATACAAAAAAAAGTCATGCAAAATGTGTACCGTTATTTATTGTGCCAAAACATATATGTAAACAAGTGACCCTGCGGACTGTTGAAAAGTGTGGATCCTCTTCTGCCTACCTTGGCAGACCTGGAATAATGCCAGAAGAAACACAGAATGTAGTAAAGGCATTCTGAAGTTAAATATGGATTTCTAAGAATCTTACTGTTTTCCAACAGTTATAATTTGACTTGAGCTCAGAGTTCTGTTTAGGAGTACTGGAAGTCCTACTTCATGCTTAAAGTAGTAGGAAATACATTACCAAAGAAACCATCCCCAAACACCAAGAAAGGAACACCAGTGCTGTACATATGAAAGTTGTTTTGATGCTGCTTTACCTTCATTTCAAGATCCTGTTTCCTCATTGACTTGGAGGGAGCATGGTTGTTCACTCCCTTAGAAGTTCCAGCTCTAAGTCTTCCCTAAATGATTCTGTTAACCTCTTATAATGCCTTCTTTTTTCTTTTTTTTTATTTAAATAGATTTGAAAATGTCAGGTGCTATGAAGTCATAGGCTACAAGCTTATAAAAATATATGTCTGCAAATGGTCGTCTAAAAATTGAACAGATTTTGTCATGCATTCTGAAGGAACAAGTATAGCTCTTATTAGTATAATACTGAGAACAATCCCTTCAGTGGATGAAAAATTCTGGATAGCTGCAGGTAGTAGGGTGCTGTCTGCCGTGTTGTGTGCAGAACTCTGAACTTGGACAGCAAAATGAGCGGTGTTTAAATGCCAGGATAAAGTTCTCATTTGACAGGCTAGTTCAAATGTGTGTCTATCCAGATGGATCTATAAATACCCTAAATATCTTCTGTTTTCCACATTTTTTTTACATATTTTCGATTTATTTGCATCCTCATGCAGTAAGTTCACGTCACGTAAAACCCATTTTAAAGAACTGCAAGTGAAATGGAATTTCTTGAGAAAACAGAATTTCTGTTTTGAAGCAAGTCCTATGCTCCCTTAGTATGCCAAACACTAAATGGGGAGAAATGTGGATGAATGGACCTTCTGCTGTTGATGCTGATTGCTGTGAGACCCCCCAGCTATTTGTTACGCTCTTCTAACGCACATTCTGCTGGTAGCTGAGTCAACTTGGTCATAAGTGGGAAGAAAGCTCCTGTGAACATTGTCTTCAGTTTTGCTTTTCATTCATTCCTCCTACGCTTTTCCTGTTGTTCATACCTTCAGCAGAAAATTAAACATACTTCAGGAGTTCCATAATGACTGTTCCCCATCAGTGACAATAAAACCACTTTTAAAATTCAGCCGTTTAAAAAAGCAAGGAAACAAACAACAAAAAAACCAGCTTTGATCAGGCAAGAAGGTATCGGTTTTACAAATAACAGCCTCGTTTTCTATGGCCAGTGATGGTTTTCAAAATAAAAGGATAAACTTTCAGATAGTGTAGACTGCCATAAGTCTCTTGTTTAACTGCATTAATTCTCAGCAGCGTTTTATAACCGGGTGTCTGCATCCATCGTCCAGCTGCAGAAGCTGTGTCGCTTTCTGAATGCGAGTGCTTCCAGCAGTCGCTCAGCACAGTCCTCAACACACCGATGTGCGACCCTGGTGTTTCGTGAAGTGACGTCTTGGCACGGATAGCGGTAGCTGACGCTTCCGTGGAGTTTTGGTTTGGGTGTAACTTTTATTAGTAAACGCAAAGAGAAGCTGAAACCAGCTGTAGTATACCAAACCGATCCCAGTACTTCTCAAAAGCAAAATTTGAAAACTCAGCTGAGCAATTTTTGATCACTTGGGCTTTCACCTGTCTATTAGTAAAATCAAATGGTAAAGTACAAACAAGTATGTACTGCAACACCTGCCGTTAAATTTATCCTTTTTTTCATGTTTTCAGAAGTTGTGCTGTATTCAACAGGTTGGTTAATGTGCTACGGTCTAGTTATATTTTTATAGTTAACGAGTCTTTAAAAGCTGTAGTGTTTCAGTATGGGTTTACATGTTACACACGTAGACAGCGTATTGCTCGTCTCAGAACTGACTGTCCGGGTGCATATATAACTTCTTCACAATCCCTTCTTCATACGAAATACTGTGTGGGTATGCAAATCATAGAATCATAGAATGGTTTAGGTTGGAAAGGACCTTGAAGATCATCGAGTTCCAACCCCCCTGACATAGGCAGGGACACCTCCCACTAGACCAGGTTGCCCAAGGCCACGTGACAAAAATCTGTGACAAAATCTGTGACAAAAATCTTAAATCTTTTCCGTCACGTATAAGCCCATTTTGCTACTTAGCATTACATACACAACATCTCTTGGAGGAGGAGGAATTTATTTTTAATGTTAATACACTGTTAAGCCCTGGGCTGCTCAGCTACTCTGACTCTTAGGTTTTACATGGCACTGATATAACTTGACAAAAAAAATCTTCCGTTGGATGATCTCCTGGAACACGTACATTATCAAGTCACCATTTCAGTAGATTAGGGACTAGATTTAATAGGAATTTTGCCTTGAAAAAAAAATACTTGCTCTACATAACCATGCATTTTTTGCTTGCGTTCTTTAAACATGGCATGAGTATTGGTTACATACTGTACCTGTTAATCATTGGTCTTTCCCTACTGCTACTAAAATTTTTTTATCTCCGTTCAGGAACGAGATCCTTTTTAAAGTAATGAGTTATGTGTCTGGAACACTGTTTTAAGGTGGTAATAATTTTGCCGTTATAAGAATCTTGAATTACAGTTGAAGGGGGGAAATGTCTTTTTGCATGGTTGTTTGATTCTGCACATTCATAAAACTTACAGGCAGAAATTAATCTCATGTCTTCATGGTCTTTTTTTTTTTTTTTTTTTCTAAATGTACTCAATAAAATTCTTATTACACTCTGGTTGCATTTGGGGATTTTTTTGACTTCTTTTGCTATGGGAAAGAACTTCCCTTTGAACTTGCAACAGGGTTGGCGAAATAAAATGAAAGTGGGCGTTTTCCACAGGTCAGTCTATATAGGAGGGAAACTCTGTGGGAAAGGGTTCTTTTTCCCCACCCTGCGTTTGCTTTGCCCGTTGCTTTCCGACACAACGGCCCCACACAGGCAGGCGGGTTGTGCAGCGGCTGGAGGAAGCCTGGCTGCTCCCGTGGGGGCCCGACTCGCCCACGGAGATGGTTCTGTCCAAGCACTTTGAGCTGTCACAAACTTGTTGGAATAATCCCAAATATGTTGTCCCTGGGAATGCTGAAGATACTATAGCTCTGCTGCCTTTTTTTTTTCCCTATTTTCTTATGTTTTTGTTTTTGTTTTTTTTTAAAAAATGGCATTCCCACAATAGAGAGAAAAAGGATTCAATTCTCGGGGCCTGACATTTTCTGCGGTAATAAAAACTGTGTGTTGTCAAAATTTGGGTAGGTGTTTTAACCAAAGATAACGAAGATGCTGTCACAGACGTTGTAAACTAATGCACAGTGTCTGTGCCAAGTGATCCTTGGTCAAGCAAATTCAGGTTTTGAGTTTGCGGAATGAGGGGTCGGTGCAGGGGAGGAGGACGGGTGGGCAGCGTGCGCGGCTTAAGACTTCTCCGGGCAGCACAGATTTCAACTCATCTTCATAAAGTCAACATTTTTCTGTTGAACTGCTGAACATTTTGTTTTCCTGACACAATGTTGGCCTGACCAGGAGTGAAGAACCACGGTACGTGACCACCGTCAACCGCGTGTGTGTGGTCAGTCCTGTGAGCCTCAAAGGACCAACCGCGCGTGTGTGGTCGGTCCTGTGAGCCTCAAAGGACGGGGCTGGAGGAACGGGCACCAGGGACCTCCTGGAGATACGTGAAATGCATCAGCGGGGTTCTCTTCAGCCAAATTGATCAACCTGTATGAGGACTGGTTCTGGCCATCCAGTAAGGGCACTTTTGGGGTTTTTTTTGCAGCCAGCGCGCTTCTGTGTGAGAAGGATTCATCCTCGTGAATAAAACATTTTTGTTACCTACTGGAAACAAGTATATGAAAAATTAGTTCCTCGTTAAATATTAATAGAAGCTGCATTGCAACAAAAGTCATTCCAAGCTGGCTGGAGGCAGAGCTGTTGCCTTACAACCACCTATGAAATATTTTTCATCCAAAAACCTTGTTCTCTGGAATGTTTTTTAAATTTATGATAAATACCGATAGCGCAATATTACTGCTGAATTCAGTGCTTGGGAGAAAACTACCTTAATGTGCTTCTAGCCCAATATGCGTAACCTGATTTGTTCTTCCTTTATTGAAAAATCAGACTCATGTATAAGAAGCAGAGTTGATACTGAGCGCTTCTACACCCCAAGGGACTGATTTTTTTTTTAAAAGGAATGCCTTGTAATCAAGTTATATTGTATACACAAACATTAACCCAAACTTTAAATGCTCTGCCTTCATCTGGGAAAGCCATTAACGTTTGGAGTGTCTACTTGGGAGCAAAACCTACAACAAAAGTGTTCAGTTCAGAATTGTTCTTTAATTGCAGCTCCGCGAATCGGAAGCCTGTCAGCACTTCTCTTACCAGATCTTTACTTTAATGGATGTATAAATGAACGGGGATGCTTGTGCTTTCCAAGAGCAGTTCACAGCTGTAAAGAAGACGAAGCTGCTACAATGAACGGAGAATATTAAAATGTAGTTGAAAATAAATTTTTAACAGAAGTTTTCACACGTGTATAGAAAAATGAAATGGTTCATGGGAAACATACCAAGACTTGTCCTGGTTTGAGTGGCCACCGCCGCCCAAACCACGGCAGGACTGAAGGTTAATAGAGAGCAACGACTCCAATTGTGAATGAGCCAAAGCCGTGAAGCTTTTCAGATCACTGTTTTATAATTGCATCTTTATAGAGGTTCCCCGTGTTGCTGTGTGCTGCGTGAGCGCAGTGGCATTGTTCAGCAGTTCTTCTTTTGCTGGTGTTTCTCCTCAACAATATTTTACTTTAGAACGCAGACAATCAAGTTTATTGCATTTATTATTGAACCATTATATTGCTGCACGTGGCCCGAAGACTGCAGTGGGGTTGGGACTTGTACAGTGAAAAGTGGCCAAAAACGTCAACGTGGTTGCGTGGCAGTACCAAAATGCTGACTGGGCAATTCTTAAGCTAAAGCGTGTGCCATTTTAATGAGGTTTTGCATTTCAGTTTTATTTGTTTTATCTGAAACTGTCCCGTAGGGGTACTTAAGTAAACAACTTTTCAAGGCTATGTTGCAGTCTGCAGTGTTGTACGTCCTCATTTTCCCTCCGTACGTGGTAGGTGCTCCTCACTGAAATTGTACGTGGAGCTGTCTGCAGAAGGCGCAGCAGCTGTGAGAGAGCTGATGGACTGTGCCAGAGCTTCTCCGTGTTCTGGCAATGAGAGGAGTATGGCACTGCCCGAGGGGCAAAGGGCTGGGGAGTGTGTAAGAGCAGTTATGCTCTGAATCCTTAATAAATACCCAGTTCTCAGGCAGGTTGCCACTTATCAGACCACAGATGACAAGAACGATGTATATTCGCAAAACCAAAAAGTCCAGTCAGGCTGAGTTATGTGAACTGGGACAGTTTGAAAATGCAGAAAGAAAAGCTTGCTCCATTTCATCCATTTCTCAGGTTTGCCAGGACTACAGACAGGACCATGTATAAGCAGCTGTCCTTAATGACTGTTCTTTCAAAAACTTGGGGTGTCCCCAGGCAGTCCCTGAGTGCCCATCTCTGCTGACAGCTTGATAAATGCGGTATTGCCGCAGCTCGTGGCAGAGCACAAGCCTTGTCCCAGCCCGGCGGGGTCCCAGGACTTGCTTTGCTCACCTTGTCCAAACTTCTCCTTGCCCACGTGGAGCTCTACTTTGGCTCGTTTGGCTGTTACAGGTTTTCTCATGACCAGGTGGCTGTTGCCTTATTTCATAGAATCATAGAACGGTTTAGGTTGGAAAGGACCTTGAAGATCATCGAGTTCCAACCCCCCTGACATAGGCAGGGACACCTCCCACTAGACCAGGTTGCCCAAGGCCCCATCCAGCCTGGCCTTGAACACCTCCAGGGATGGGGCCTCAACAAACTCTGGAAGGCCAGGCTGGACGTGGCCTTGGGCAACCTGGTCTAGTGGGAGGTGTCCCTGCCTATGGCAGGGGGGTTGGAACTCGATGATCTTCAAGGTCCTTTCCAACCGAAACCGTTCTATGATTCTATGAACACGAGCCTGATCCAAGCAGGGGCCCTGGAAGCTGGGGCATGGGATGGGGTGTAGTGGTCCATGGGCATGGGATGGTTAGAGAATGGGCACAGGGTGATACCAGAGACCCTGGGAAAATAAACAGCTTTTAATCATTTTAACTGCTTTATTATCGAAAGGTTTGTTTGTAATAGCGTTCATTGTTTTTTCTTTTTCTGTAATAAATAGAGACTAAAAATACTTTGATCACAGAATTTGGATTTCAAGTATACTCACAATGAACTTGTCCTTACTAATGAAGAGTGTTTCTCTCCGGCCATAGTAAGGCGGGTGGCATCCTCGTGCTTTACTCCTCTGCTGCGGCTGCGCGAGCGCCAGCGCTCCTGCGTGGCTCAATGCGGGTCGTCGTGACTGAGCTGCGGGGCTGAGGATGGGGTTTGGGCACGGGTGGAAGGTGCCAGGGACACCGGCTCAGGGGGGAAAGGTGTGGGGACACGGCTGGGGAGACAGAGAGAGCTGAGGAAGCAAAAGCAGTGCTTCAGGAGCGGGGGGGGAGTTGGTTCCAGGAATATCCGAAGGGAAGAGTGATCTCAGCGGGAGCGAAATCGGTGCTTGGTGTCCGCAGCAGACCGTGTTTCCCAGCCTGACGTCCTCCTGCAGATGGGGTACGTACGGGTGTGTTGTCACAACAGGCGCTGTGTCCAGCAACTATGGCTTGTGTCTCCATCTAAAAATACGGCCAAGTTCAGCGGTGGTGTGGATGGCAGCATGGGGAATGCGACAGCGGCTTCCTGCCAGCGAGCTGGCAGAGCGCATCTGGGGAAGGTGCCATGTAGACGTAGCACCTCTATTCTTACCTGGTGCCCTCCCCTGAAAGGCTTTCCCCATTGTCGCCTCGCCTGTTCTTTCCCTTTATGGAAGGTTGTAACACGTTTGCAGTTTACTTGAACCAGGGACAGCCCCTCCTGCATGAGGTGCCTAAAAAACCAGTCCTCCTTCAGCTCTTCCTCCTCCTCCTCCTCTTTCTCCTTCTCCTTCTTCTTCTCCTCCTCCTCCTTCTCCCCTCTTCTTGGAGCACCCCAAGAGCTTTTGTCCAGAAAATGGATGTGCCTTACAGATTGGGTTGAAGAATGGCTCATAGATTCTCTTGGATGAGGAAGAAAATGTTTGAAAGTGAAGGATTCACCAGGAAAAATACTGTGCTGGCAGGAGCTGCCTCGACTCCGCGGATCATAACTGGCACAAGCAAGTATAGCGTAATTCAGACAGCTCCCAAACCGTTTCGGCTGTCAAAGTTCCTCCTGCTGATGCTGATTAACAGATGTAACCGCTGAATTTGACTTAGAGCTCAACTCTAATACACCACAGATTTGCAGTTCAATTACAGGGTTAAACGGTGGCCGTTCTTGCTTCATTGGAGTTGCTTTTAGTCCCAGTGTTGTAATGAAAACAGTCTTTCACCTTAAAAAAGGCTGCTCACTAAATTCAGCTCCTGTTTCTCTGGGGACAGTTTCTGGGTGGCAGGTGTTGCTCAGTGAGGAACACAGCGCTTTGGTTCGGCTCCGAAGAGAACAGCGGAGCAGAAGCAAGATTTCTGTATTTAATTTAAATAGTGTTGTCTTCTCTGCTGTGCCATAGGGAAGTCCATGACGTTCACCATCATTCAGCTCTCTTCATGGCACCCTTATGGCGTATGCTAAAATTCCATGAATGAAAATAGAGGATTTTAGAGTAAGAGAGAAAAACCAGGCCCTGCTGAATAGATCCTGTTCCTACCAGCTGCGGAGAGGAGGTCACCAGCTGCTTTTGATGCCGCATCACCAGGAGACTCCAGCTCTGCCTCCTTGAGGGTTTCTACAGCATCGCCTGGGAGGTGCAGAAGG
Organism: Anarhynchus alexandrinus; assembly: GCA_008711295.1. NCBI lineage: Eukaryota > Metazoa > Chordata > Aves > Charadriiformes > Charadriidae > Anarhynchus > Anarhynchus alexandrinus. Next base: position 719,920 of record VUYV01000304.1, on the reverse strand, counting down.
TCCTCGGTGACTTCCAGTATCTTCCAGAGTCTCATCCTGCTGCTGTTTTCCTTCGGAATAATGTGGGGTCACTGCAGTAGCTCTTCTCTGCAGATGCTGCGCTCACCCTCCGAATGACACCACCGCACGATAAACTATTTCTGCTTTCAAGGAGTTTTCTTCTTTTAAGAAGACCCGTGATTGACATGTTCAATCATTAACTTGGTTAAAGAGGAGAACAAGCAACCTTTTACAGGTACACGTATTAATTTTCATGCTTTTCAGCCAAGTGAATGGGACTAGAGGACCACCGGCAGCACGGAAGGGGCTGTCTGTTCCGTGGAACGCACCACAGCGAGAAGGTGCAAAGTACCGTCTTTCACAGTAATCTCTCCATGAGGAATGCTAAAAGCGAGGAATGAAGCAGGTATGTTTTAATCCCTTCGTGCATGCACATGCTTTAATCCCCAAGCGCTTTAGGGCCTTCAGAATGAAAAGTTGTGTCTGAATCATTAGGCGTGAGCACTCCTTGCCTGCGTCTGATCCTTTTTTAACCCATTTCGCCTTTCACAAGCTCCTGTAGCGATGAGCTTCACCACCTAGTCACGCGCAATGGGAGTAATCCCTTTGTTTTAAACTGATATTTTATTTGGTGGCATGTGCAGGAGCAGCCATAGTCCCTCCACACAGGGAAAGGGTTTGAGGTCACTGAGTGCTGCTGCCCACGTGTTCAGGTCCTCTTCTATTGCAAAATACTATGCAGTCCATAGAGTTCAAATTCTCTTGGCCCTTAAGAACATACAGAGATTATTTTATAGGTTATGTATGGAAGAAGGACAGAATACTAGAAATTGGGTCTGTGGAAAAATCAGTGTACAGTACCGGTACTGATTGTGATCATCTGCTCCCTGGGCTGATGGACCGCTTTGGGACCTTTCTCTTGCAGTGTCTTTTCCTCACTAGACACACTGAGTTCCACAGTGTGTTTTATTTTTATCATTGTTGTAAAAGAACGCAATTTGAGATCAGCTGAAGCAACTTAAAAGTTTGACCTGGACTTGACAAATTGCTTTGGCTGAACCAAAAAGCCGGAGAAATTCAAATGCCCCATTCTAACACCTGAACTGTACAGTTACTGAGAAGATTTATGAAACTTCTTCAGCCGGTGTACTTGTGCCTCAGTCATCAGGAGACTGGGACAGGGAAATTTTAATTTTATTGCTCCACAAAGGCAGCCCCTTGATGCATGAGTCAGCTGCAGGAAGGGTGGCTAAATTACAGGGTGTTGAGAGAAGCACTGGCATCACTTAATCCCAGACGCTTCATCTTCAAAGGTTTTGAATTAGTTTGAGATTTCATTAAGCTTAAGATCTGCAGAGTGTTTTTTAGGTGGTTCTATTTCTATTCATTGATTGATTGAAAAACACAGCAAAATAATTCTTTTAAATTACTGCCATTTTCGGTGCAGATAGAATCATAGAATCATAGAATTGCTGAGGTTGGAAGGGACCTTTAAGATCATCAAGTCCAACCATTAACCTACCCTGACAAAACCACTTCTAAACCATCTCCCCAAGTACCACATCTACCCTTTTTTTTAAACACCTCCAGGGATGGCGAATCCACCACCTCCCTGGGCAGCCTATTCCAATGTTTAATAACCCTTTCAGTGAAAAAAAATTCCTAATATCCAATCTAAACCTCGTCTGATGATGAGTGTTGTGACTGGATTGTGTTTATCACTTTCTCAGTGGAGAACAGAGCGTGTAGGTCATCCCCACTTTCCAGCCATCACCAAATTGACCAAGTGTTACGGCTTCCTTTCCAAAGGCAAACCAAAGGTATTTCAGCCATAAAAGAATCTGAAACAAACTTCCCAGCTGTACTGGGTTTGCGTGGCAAGGGTTTTGGTAGCCGGGTGGCTTCTGTGAGAAGCTGCTAGAAGCTTCCCCCATGTTTGATAGAGCCAATTCCAGACGGTTCCAGGATGGACCTGCTGCTGGCCAAGGCCAAGACCAGCATTGATGGTGGTAGCACCTCTAGGATAACGTAGTTAAGAAGGGGCGAAAAAAACCCAACTGGGCAATTGCAGCCAGGAGAAAGGAGTGAGAATATGTGAGAGCAACAGCTCTGCAGACACCAAGGTCAGTGAAGAAGGAGGGGAGGAGGTGCTCCAGGCACCTGAGCAGAGATTCCCCTGCAGCCCGTGGTGAAGACCATGGTGAGGCAGGCTGTGGAGGTCCACGGTGGAGCAGATATCCACCTGCAGCCTATGGAGGACCCCACGCTGCAGCAGGTGAAGAAAACTGTGACCCCGTGGAGAATCCACATTGGAGCAGGCTCCTGGCAGGACCTGTGGCCCCAGGGGGAGAGGAGCCCACACTGGAGCAGGTTTGCTTGGCAGGTCTTGTGACCCTGGGGGGGACCCACACTGTAGCAGTTTGTGAAGAACTGCAGCCCGTTGGAAGGACCCATGCTGGAGAAGTTTGTGGAGGATTGTCTCCTGTGGGAGGGACCCCATGCTGGAGCAGGGGCAGAGTGTGAGGAGGGAGGGAGGAGGGAACCTCTGGGGGTTCCTCCCCCAGAGGAGGAAGGACCGGCCTCCCGCAGAGACGACTTGTGATGAACTGACCACAACCCCCATTCCCCATCCCCCTGCGCCGCTTGGGGGGAGGAGGTGGAGAAATCGGGAGTGAAGTTGAGCCTGGGAAGAAGGGAAGGGTGGGGGAAGGTGTTTTAAGATTTGTTTTTTTTATTTCTCATTACCCTACTCTGATTGGATTGGTAATAAATTAAATTAATTTTCCCCAAGTCGAGTCTGTTTTGCCCGTGACGGTAATTGCTGAGTGATCTCCCTGTCCTTATCTCTACCCACGAGCTTTTCATTATATTTTCTCTTCCCTGTCCAGCTGAGGAGGGGAGTGATAGAACAGCTTTGGTGGGCACCTGGTGTCCAGCCAGGGTCAAACCCACCACTCTGGCACTGTCCTGTTGAAACCAATTTTCTAAAGAGACAATTGGCAAACCAAATATCCAGGTGATATTTGGTTCATCCAGGTTTAATTTGGCCAAATGTTTTTGGAGCCCCAGTCCTGGCTGAAGGGTCTATTTCTCCCCGCTGTGTCGCTCACAGGTCGCTTCAGCCAGGCTGAGAGAAGGAACCGTGCAAACAGGACCAGGGAAGGACAGAGCAGGGGGTCCAGTGTCACCCATTTGTAAGGAGAGCCTGAGAAATCCCCCCTCACTTTGAAATTATGGGCAGGCAGAGCTACACAAGGACAGCAGCCTTTGGGCTGGGAGGCAGCAGCAGTTGCTCGGTTGACATCTGTAGCAAAGGAGATACTACTGCCTGCAGCAGGGAGGGCAATCTTAGCTCTGACTGATCCTTTCAATACCAAGAGTATGGGACTTTATGGATATAAATTAGTATAAGCCATTTATAAGTGGTTTGGTTTCCTTATTTATAAGGGTTTGGATATCACTCTCCCTCAGAAGAACTTGACAGAGAGGAATAGGAATAGATTTAAGCTATTTTGTACACTTCTCAGTATGTAGTGGGTCATGATGAATTGTACATTCATGCGGAGTTATCAATTAAGTTGAGAAGAGGAACAAGGCAATCGATGCCAGCGTGCATTCAGCCTGATGTGAGCTGTGATTTATCCTTACAGCTTCAAACTGCACACGGAAACAAGAAGAGATAATCTGTTCTTTTGCAGCAGCGCGGTAACGGCACAAAACTTCAAAGGTTAACCACCATGGAAAAAGTATGTTTACTGGTGAAACATTTGTTCTTTGGTTTATATTATTAAAGAGATTTCTGTAAATCAGGGAGGAAGTTGGTGTCATCAGATATTTCCTTTTTAATGTGGAAATTCTTTGTTTGCTTTATGATGATCCTACAGCAGCGACCACTGACAGCTCCAAAGCTGCCTGCTCTTCACAAGGAAGGGACACTAGTGGCTTTTTTCCACCCTCCAGACATCCTGCCCCTGCCTTGGGGTCAAATTTATTCACTGCCCATAAGCATAAAGCTATGATGGAGCAGGAAGAGTGGGTGATTCAGGAAAAGGGAAGAAAAACGAGTTTGGTTACATACTGGTCACCATCAACAGGGTATCACATCCTTTAGCAACACCTTAAGCTACGGATGGGGAGATGAACAACTTAATAACTGAGTGGCCCCAGTTAGGTTGAAGTAAAGAGAATAACAAAAATGTGATTACTGTTCTGATGTCCTCAGCATTGACTACTCATGACTCTTAGGTGCATCCTGACAAGGTCAGATAAGCGCTACTTTTTCCAACAGAAGAGGTAAAGCACGGGCTGTGGAAGTATAATTTCCTCCTCGTGGGCTGAAGGCTTAATTTGTGAAAAGCAATCTAACAGCAAATTATGAGCACATCATCCATAGAATCATAGAATCGTCTAGGTTGGAAGGGACCTTTAAAATCATCAAGATCAACCATCAACCTATCACTGCCAAAAACACCACTAAACCATGTCCCTCAGCACCACATCAACCCGTCTTTTAAATACCTCCAGGGATGGTGACTCCACCACTTCCCTGGGCAGCCTGTTCAAGTGCTTGATAACCCTCTCGGTGAAGAACTGTTTCCTAATATCCAATCTAAACCTCTCCTGGTGTAACTTGAGGCCATTTCCTCTCATCCTGTCACTTGTTACTTGGGAGAAGAGACGGACCCCCACCTCGCTACAACCTCCTTTCAGGTGGTTGTAGAGAGCGATAAGGGGAGGGGGCGCTGTCTTAGGTACACAGTCTTTCAGAGAGGCTTATTGGAAGTGATGCCAATGAAAGCTGCTCTTCTTGGTGGCATACACCCCCCAAAAGAACTTCCCAAAGGACTGAACTATAGTAATTTTTGGTTCCCTTGTCTGATTTCAAGGCAATAGAGATGAGAACAACTCCTTCTGTAGCCTAGTAATCGTAGTGTTTCTCTAATTCTGTCTTTTTTTTAGTAGCACGTCCGTTCTATTCCCCATAAAATAAAAAGGGATTTTATTCCCTCAACCTGGTGCAATTTATGGTTGTGAGAAAAACTGTATTATATTTTACATAAGAGAAGAAATTGGTTATTATCTGGCCCCACAAACTGGAATGTGATATAATAAAATTCTAGCAATTTTATTAGTTGTAAAGCATGTAGATGAGAAGTACATTTAAAGGGCAAATGAAGCAAGAATCAATTTTTTTTACAAATTAAACAGTTTTGTACAATTACTCTTCTTGTGCATTTCAGTTTCTCTTTGAATGTAAAAGCAGCTCCTGATGGGAAAGTTTCTTCAGGTCTTATTTGAAGACAGAATAACCTCCAGCCCCATGACAATAGTGATAATGTCCTCCAGCTCCCTCAACTGGAAGAAAGACATCTGCATGAAAGACATCTCCCAGGAAAAAGTAGGAACAAAAGCTGCCATGGGTTTGGGACTAGTGAAAGTGCCAAAAGGAGCAGGGAGGGCAGCTTTTCGTTATCCCCCCCAACCTGTACATTCCAAAGCACAAATAAAGGAGGGAGGTGCACACTGCCTTTCAGAAGCGTGGACACTCACTCCCTAAGAAAATACTTTCGAATTTCTACATATAAGGAGCTGTTTTCTCATTATCAAGAACGGCAGGGACTGCTTTGGCAATCGGCAGGAGGGACAGTATTTTATTTTTTCAGGAAAAGAAAGCAAATCAGTATAATGAGCACTCACCAGTCCTGCAGAATAGATTATAAAATACAGCGATGCCTTTGGTGTCTTATATTATAAAAGTAATTATCAGAACAAGAAAAATGCACATGCTGTGAAGTGTTATATTTTTTTCTCTTGAAGTGTTTTCTGCTGATCACTGCTACAGACGAGATTTACAGGTAGCTTTGCAATATTTATATCAGTTTTGTAATTGTGCATCCAAAATAACAGGTCCTCAAAATCGGCAGATCTTTCAGAAAACTCTAATTGGGAACTGATTCTTCCTTCTCCCCACCCCCAAATTTGCTTCCATTTAAGGTTCTTCTCAAAGCTACAGTTTTGCCAGTGTCGGAGAAGCAGTAATTTCTAGCTCAGGAGTTCTTTGATAGGCAGAGCTCCTGCTCACCCTACCAGCACGCTTGCACGCGTTCAGAAGGTTGGAAACTCAGCTAGGCAGGCAGCCAGGAGAGACTGCGGCACTGTCGTAGCCCGACTAGAGGGCATTTCAGACTGAGCTTTTCGAAGCCATCATCCTACGCTACTTCTTTCAGTGTCCCCGCCGCTGCCTGCACAGTGAAGGCTGCGATGGAAATCTGCCTCTTAACTTCTTCCCAGGCTCCACGCTGATCTGCTTCGCTTTCAATATCAAACATGGCATCGTAGATCCCCGGGAAGGACTCCCCAGCATACTTGTTGTGACTGCTTGGAGCAAAGATGACATGTCTGTGGGGAAAGAAGGAAAAAATGCAGGTATACTAAATAAAATAACCATTAGCAGTGTGCGTGTTCATTGCAGGGAGTGGAACAGAAACCTCAGAATACCTAAACAGTTGAATGATGGTCAGCAGATCTGGGAAAGGAATGGAAAAAGAGGGAAAAGAAAATCTATGGGAGAATTCTTGAGAAGAGCATGAATTCTTCAGAGAAGAAGTGATCATGCTGGAACAGAACTGCAGAAAAATATCAATTTTATTTGTCGGTGGTTTTTTTTTTCTTAAATAATTAATAGTTTCAGTTCTGCTTTTAAATTGATTTTGTTCATATGAAGTATCAAAGCACATTTGTAGCATGTGAAAGAGTCCTCCCAAATCAAAATAAACACTGAAACTACACTAATAAATGCAAACAAGTAAAAAAAAAATAATCTGGACTTCTCTCTTCATCTGTCCCTCACTACATCTGTTCTCATCCTCTCCTCCCTTTTACTCTACTCTCGTTTTTCCTTTCTTTCCATGCAGTTGATGCTCTACTGAATCCTCACTTTGTACAGGTTTAAAAGAGCAAGTGGTAACAGAAGTAGTACTACACACCTGCAAATAAAAGTCACAGAGTATGATGGCTAAAAAAACCCAGAGTGCCAGACCTAAGAAGAGGAATTAGGCACCACAAGACTGGCGCAGCCAAGGAATTCTCCTTGGGGGTTATAAACGAATTCCACTACTCACCAGATCGCAGCTAAACCTGAATCTGTTGCACTATAATTCCTATATGAGGCCTATACAGCAGTTTAACTGACCAGTCAGTTACAGTGGGGTTCACCTGCAAAAATACAGTGCCTTGGAAAGCTGGTCAAGACACTTATTGCCTCACCTGTAAAACTTCCTTCCTGGTAAGCCGAGAGGATCAATGAAAGCTCTTTCTATAAACATGAGCTGATCGTTCATGATTCGCACTGCGACTGGACTGCAGAAAACGGAGACAGAGACATTTCACACAATGAGGAAACAAAACTTCCCAGTCTCATTTAAACACTTCTCCTCTCCTTTTGAAAGAAAAAAAAAAATCACAAAGACGGTCTACAGTTTGCAAAAAGATGAGGTTTTGCAAATGGAGGTATTCAATACATCTCAATGCATTAGGATTTCTGTGTCAGCAAACTCAACTTACAAGATTTCACACTATGCGAAATAAAACGTGGGACTTTCTGAGAGTGTCAGATACTTGTTTAGTATTAAATGGCACTACAAACATCCCACTTAGCAGAGGGAAGAGGAAAGCTGAGATATATGTCAAAATGAAGATACCTAGGGTTTGGTGTCCATTCAATAAGCCAAGTGTCCAAACTCCCACTCTAATCTATAAAGTAACACAGTAAGGATGGGATTCAGCTGCCTAAACACAAATATCTGGTACCATACCAGATGCCTAGGAGCACCTGCCCTCCAGCCACTGCTAGAGGGCACAGGAGTCCTATAGGGCCCTTAGGTTTGCAAGCATCATGTGGATATCTTAGATACTCTGAAGCATCATCCTGTCTCCTTGAGGTGGGCTGAAAGTACAAATTCTGGCGTCACCTACAACACTCAAGTGTAGGTGTCTACATACAGAGCTCAGTCCAACTTTAACTTTCACTGCTACCTGCCTTTCCATGTATTACAACAGTTTTAATGACAAGCTGATGTTAGTAAGAAGCTCTATAGCTGATACTATTCATCACAAGAAGCAGAATTCATGAATTCATCCTAGCAGATATTGCCTCGCTCAGAGTTCAAGGGCTCTATGCTACACTAATCAGAGAGATTAGTGTAGTCACTGGAAAGAAAGAACTGCCACCCTGGGTACCTAAGGCAGATATATATATATATATGAGATAATTTTTTTTCCAGACTTACTCTTTCTTGTCAACTTGTTCAAGTCTCCTGTGAAATTCGGCTGCAGCCTTTGAGAAGTTCACCACAGCGGAAAAAAGAGGATCTAGAAAAGGAAGGACTTTGTGAGCAACTTCAGAGTATCTGCTGACCCCAATATACCTTTCAGTCGCCCGGTGAAAAGCTACATTTGTTTTGCTGATACGATTGCATTAATTTCGTTGTCTTTCCACAATTCATTACTTTCCCTAGTGCAGACTCTGAAGAGCTGCACTACTAACAGGAACAGACAAAGAGGCCAGCAATAAAGCAGAATGCTTAATAAAGTTTTCACAAGTATACCCCTTCCCTCTGCCTGGCAAGGAAAAGCCTGGCTGGCACCGCAAACGGAGAACTCTGCAGTTTCCTTTTTAAGAAAAGGGTGCACTGCAGGGTTTAGGTATAAAAAGCCTGACTTACATAAAAAATACCAGCCCTTCCAGCAGGCTGTGGAAGGACAGCAGGATTTCCCTCTTGGAATGTTATGTCCTCTTCATATCATAATATGTATATTGAATAGGTGAGGCGTAAAGGACACAACTGTCATGGACCACAGTGACAGACAAGGTAGACTGAAGTGGATTGCTTGCTGCAGACATGCAGTAGGGTTACAGCGTGGGAAGTGTCTCTGCCACGACCCTGCATGCCATCCCACAGTGCCGCTACTCAAACCCCAGGTTTTTGCCTGTTGTGCCTGACCGTGGGCAGGCAGGCTGGTGGGTCACTCCATTCCTGCTCTGTCCCTGGCAGCATGTCCAAGCCATGTGGAATGCCTTAGCCAAAGAAGCAGCAGTCCTTTCTTTTAATGATGATACCAGCTGTGATGATTTTCCTGGGGAATGGTCTATTTGGAAAAATTATCAATTTATGCAACTAATTTTTGTAGAATAAGTAGAAGGTGGATGTTTTGAGGAGAAGAACTTCTGGCCTTACCAAAATTCAACTCAGTTATAAAGAAGGAAGATTTACAACTTGTACATTTTGCCCACAGTTTTCAGAAAACTTTATATAAACCAGACTATCCTCTCTTTGTTCATACAGGAATATGAGGCATAAGATTAGGTCATCTCCTAAATCTGGTCCTCTGTTGGCAATCATGGCCCTTCACTGTTTATAAATTTATCGCCCCTGTTTACAAATGTATCACCCTGTTTAGGATGACAGGCTTTCTGTTCCCAGGACTCCTATTGAAAGCTGTTCTGCAGTCTCATTTGCTCTTCTATTTCTAGCAAACTTTTTATTCATCACCAGCCTACACTTGCTCGTTCTTGTATTAATACTTTTTTTCAGTTTACATAATTAGAGGCACAGATTTTATGTATGTGACCTGTTTACGGACTGCAGTATAGACAGACCCCTGTCACCTTGTCGGGGTGAGAATTTACACTTGTCCACAGCTGTGGCAATAGTTTTAAGTTTGCCAGAGGACAGAGTTCTGCCCTGCTGACATCATGGTTATATCGTGGCAACCGATTATATTTCAGAAGCAGTAGGAGGAGATTTAAGAGAAAAAAAAAGAAAGGTCATGTGAAAACATTTAAGAGAATTTGTGCTCATGTTCACTAGCTATTCAGTGCTGTCTGAGTTTCAGAGTTGTTTTTTTCAGAAAATATCACATTTCTTTTTTTCTCCCTGCGAACCTTAGTTCCTGATAGCATATGACTACATGTACATGTTTAACGAAAAAAGGTTTCCAGCCTTCATTGTTGCAGAGGAGCAACTGAAATGTGAATCCAAAGTCAAATAAAAACCTTAATCTATTATTTTGAAGGACAATTATGTGATTTATTCAGGCTTAATTAACAATTTTCTGACATTCAGTGCTGTGAATAGGCAATTCCATGAAAATTCTGAGTGAAATGAATTTTAATTTTCAAAGTATTGTAAAAACTAAATACACATTTTAATGCATTCTGGTGTAACAGAATAAACAAAAATTAGAAATCGTAGTTTTATTCAAGAGATAACTTGAAACTGATCAGGCATCAGAGAAGAATCTTTTGAGACTAAAAAGTAAGCCTTGTAAAAAAATGGTCAAAAAGTGACACATCTATAAAGTTATTAAGGAGAGGGTTATGTGATACTTGGGGGGCAAAAAGCTAAAAATGATTGCTTCTAGAATTTAGGAACAAAAAAAAGATGCATTGGTCAGAAGGTAGTTTGGGCAACTTCTAATCTAAAATGAGAAAGAAACCCAAACAATGAAAAGAAATCATGTAACAGAAATTTTCGTAGGTGTTCTACTACTGCAAAAAGAAAGTCCAGGCTTGGTGTTTCCTTACAGGATATGTCGCAGTAAACACAAAGACGTATGGAAATAAATCCTTTTGTTATGCAAAATCTGAGACCAGATGATCCATCACATAAGGCTTCCTGAGTGGCCTTTTTACAAAAAAAGGTGACTTTTTAAAAGTGTCAAGAATTTTTCACCCAAGCCATTACATGAAGTTTTAAACTTCTTCATTTTCCCCAAATGAGGATTTGATTTGAGTTACTTCTAACGTTTGACACAACCCAAAAGAGTACTGCATCTCCAAAAAGCTATTTTATGTCTCTAAACCATGGGGCCCTCAGATACCAAGTCAATTTGGACTGACTGAAAATCCTCCTTGGTACAAAAACACAAGGGGTGAATGAGGCAAGAAGAAAGAAAGAAAGAGAGAAAGAAGAAAATGAAAGAAGGAGAGAAAGAGAGAGAGAGAAAGAGGGAAAGAGAGAAAGGAAGAAAGGAAGGAAGGAAGGAAGGAAGGAAGAAAGAGAGGGAGAGAAAGATTACTGTGGAATCCAGAGGGGGATCCAGAGCACTCTGCTGCTTCTGACGTGTTTTATATGCTTCATTGCAATGTGTTCAAGTGCTCAGCAAATGGATGTATTTATGCAGAAGAGTTACAGAAGTGCTTCTGTTGCCTACAAGTGGTATCCAGGCACTGAGACAGCAAGTTCCCCAAGGTCAGATGAAGTCTTTGGCTGAGGAGGAATGGGCACCCGTGTCTCCCGAGTTCCAGGCAGTTGCCATAAATGTTTAACTTGCCTTCTTTTTTAAGCAAGAAAGTGAGAAGCAGGGGCTGATACTGTCTCTTTGTTCTGCATTTGATTGGGTTCTATGACTGCTTGTGAGCACTGCAATAATGCCCAAAATTAGTAACATGAATGAAAGATATTGTAACCCTCTCATCTATAACCCTCTCATCTATAATGCGTTAAACTTGTGTTATGTTTAGAAAAAAAAAATGGAGGCTCTTTATTATGATGGCAGAATTGGAAAGTAAGGAATTAAATTTCAGAGCTATAACAGATACATCACGTCCTTGCACAATTCTCATTAATGCACGTAAGAAATACTGTTGTGGCTATTACTCACCAAATGATACTTTGTAAGTTTTCAGTTGTTCTTCATGTTTCTTGGCCAATTTATAAATTCTATTGCTATATCCTTTTAAGGCTTCTCCATAATCTCTACAGTCAAATGGAATGACCTGGGAATCTGCCAGTTCATAAACCAGTTTGCCTCGTAACTGGGCAACTGTAAGCTGTTTCTTGAAGGTGGGGTCATAAAACTTTTCCACTAACTCAAAGGTCTCATACACAGTGTGATAAACAGGATAATTGCTGAATTTGTCTGCTTTCTGAAAAAGAGCAAGCAAATTTGTCAGTGCCCTGTACTCTAACTGCAGTTAAGGGATGTATTGATCACTTAACAACTATGATGTTTTGCACAGTTCCCAAATAATAAAAAAAAAAAGCTATTTGCTACAAAACACAATTTACTATCCTTCCATTTTTGTGTGTTCATTTTAGGAAACTAAACCAACCTGAATCTATGGACTGTAGCACCAGATTAAGTGGAGCAGGCTTCCTTCTCTCTACCTACACAGACCTGCCTTCAGTTCCATCATACAGAGACTGCCTTCGCTGTGAAAACAGTTTGGGGTTTTGGATAGCAGAAATCCTCGATCATGGCTCCGTGTGTAGTTATTTCTGAACACAATCAAGGAAGATTTGTATATTAGGGGTCCTATTAATAGTACGGTGGAATGAAATATACACCTCCAATCAGATTCTATAAATACCTTTCTGTAAACTTGAGAGCCTATAGAATATACGCATCACTGAAATGTTTTATTCTCCAAACATTTAGGTTTCTTGCTAAATTAAGAAATGGCATTGATATACAAACCAGTCAAAGATTCTTTGAAGCTTTTTTATTAATCATGTATAAATGCTTTTAAAAGATGACTGCTCAGCGCTATCAAACTCCTTCAAGTGTTCTGGAAGACTTACCCTATTCTTGGTATAACGGACTCTGCCGGATGCAATTCCCAGTCTCTGAAAGTAAGCTTCAAAATCACTGCCTGATCCCAGTTTGTTTATTCTACATGTAGAAAAGACAGATCTTAGTGAGACCACTTACTTTATAGTATGGTAGCAATTTATGCAAAATGCAGATTTTTCAAAGAAATGGAGGTCAGTTTTTCTGGAGGGTACACAGTTTTTCATCAGGGACACTAATAAGATCAGAGACTAGAGGAGTGGAAAGCTTAATTACTCTAACTGATTTTATTCCACCACACTAATTCAGTGTCCCGTATTACTAGGAAGATCTTTCAAAGGTGGCAGTCCTGCTTATGACACTGACCATATTTAAAAAACAACATACACATTAAGTGCCATAAGATTGTATCAGACATGTCTCTGCAATCTTAAAACATTAATCATCTATTTCCAAACTAATATGAATTGGGCAGCAATATATGTAAAGACAGATGTGTTTATATACTTAGCATTTTCCCTAGTAGAATCAAAGACTGATAAAAAATTTCCACTGCAGGAGACACAATTAGCATTTGTTACTTACAAGTAAATATTGCCATCTACTGGGTAGGTGTGGCAAGACAGAGGAAAAGAAAAGAATAATGATAATTTATGACAGATGTAATATTCTAAGTATTTTCAAATATTTATTTAAGTTTTACATTAGGTTTTAGGTTTATATGTCCAGCCTGATGAATAATTGGTGTTTCTCAGCTAAAAAAGAAAAATAACTGAGCTAAAGTTCTTCTGTTAGTATAAATTTCTGTAAGGAACTACTTGTATCAACTAAGACAGGTCAGATCTGTTAGCTTTTTCCAAAGGCAGAAATCTCAGCGAGTCTAATGAATCTAGACACTCATCAGGGCCTGAAAAACAGGGCAACATGCAGAACACTGGTCAAATCACACAGAGGGGCAGTTCTGTTTACATTGTGAATATCTGTTCACATTGTGAATAAGATTTAGCCCTACAAGTCACAGGCTCAGTGTTTTTGAGTTTTAATACATTCAAATATGAAGTTTTTATAGCTGCAGATATAGATTTGTAATGTATTACATTTACATCCATTGTATAAACAAAGAATAAGTATCAAGAGAGCTTTTTAATTACTGCTCTAGGCAGTTTCTTTCAACTGAGCATTTGCTTATCCTAACAATTTTGGTATTATCTCATCCAGTAGGGTGACTAAAGTATATTTTGAACTCTCCCCACCCTGGTCGTTTCTGATTGCTTTCCAAATTGCTTTTCTACTAATAAAAGGCCTTTAAAAAGTGTGAGGTTTCATTTTACAGCAGGCATAGATGTCACCATCTTTAAAAAAAAAAGTCATAAAATTTTATTTTATTTTACTTTAAAAGATATTGCTAGAGAGTCACCTTGTACTAAAAGGTTTTCTATTGCTGTCATCAACAGCACATCTTGAAAAAAATCTGGAGAGTAGCCATGCTGTGATATGATGAAAATATTGGGAAAGAAAAACCAGATTAACAACATACCTGGGATAGCTATTATTTTCCGTTGCAGGATCTTTCTCAAGCCAGCTGTCATAAAGAGACTTATTTTCATAACCCTCATCAGGGCTTAAAATCTGGAGAGGAAAACATTATAATCTCATTGGAAGTATGTCTAACTTAATTTAGTATCAAAGGGGACCTTTACTGCTGTCTGCATCATTGCTAATCAACAGCATTGCTGCATGCAAGGAAGTACACATACACTATTTACACTTGTTATGTACCTTTATGGTTCCCAACCATGAAAAGCATCTCACAGGCACTTGGAACACTGTGGGGAAGAGCAGGTTAAAGGCTAAAAGGACACTAGCTGGACCTTATCCACTTTGGGGGGAAGCAGGTCCTCTGGATTTCTAGGACTTCTTACCACCCTACTGTTGCACTGTGTATGTACACACACAACTCCTCCAGCAGCCAGGATGCCCCAGCTGCTTTCACAGAATCACAGAATGGTCAGGGTTGGAGATCATCCAGTCCAACCCCCCTGCCAGAGCAGGGTCACCTACAGCAGTTGCACAGGACGGTGTCCAGGCAGGTTTGGAATGTCTCCAGAGTGGGAGACTCCACAACCTCTCTGGGCAGCCTGTGCCAGTGCTCTGCCACCCTCGAAGGAAAGACATTCCTCCTCATGTTTAGATGGAACTTCCTATGTTCAAGTTTGTGCCCGTTCCCTCTTGTCCTATCACTGGGCACCACTGAAAAAAGACTGTTCCCATCCCCCTGGTACCCTCCCTTTAAGTATTTGTAAGCATTAATAAGATCCCCCCTCAGTCTTCTTTTCTCCAGACTAAAAAGACCCAAGTCCCTCAGCCTTTCCTTTCAGCAGGCAAGGGAGACAACAGCCCTAACCCTGTGGAGGTTTGTCCCACACAGCAACAATATTCTCTCCAGAGGCTAAGCCTGAAAATTGGCTGCTTTTTGCTATAGGAAGGGTACAATAGAATTGTGCTAGAAAGAAGGCTCAAAACCAGTCAATAACTATATTACAGCAGTGCCAAGGGGACTGGAGCACCATTGTGCAAGACACTGTATGTACAAATGTAGGTCCCACCCTTACCTTATCTTGAAAAGCTATGGAACAGGATGGAAAAAGTAAGTATTATTACAGCCATCATACAGCCAGGAAAACTATGAAAGAGTATAAAATTTGTTGACCAAAGCTCTTAGAAAATCTGTGGCAGAGGTAAAAATAAATCAGGACTCTGGCCCCGGTCTCCATCTACACTTAAACAACCTTTAATAATAATGGTTCTTTAAATATAAGATTGGTTATGATATGCAGAGGTTTGGGATTTTTATTTTTTTTTCCAAAATACAAAGCATAAACGTTCACGGCTAGATACATTGTCCCACAGTATTGTCAAGACTTGAATTCTGTGTTGAAAATATACAGACTCCAAATTGAAAACCCAAGGAGTTCTGACCTCTGAGATTATGTCAGCAGCCAGCAGAAAAATAACAACTTTGTGAAGTAACTGCTTGGCTGCTGTCATTTTCAGGGCACTTTGGTCAAGTTCTAGGGCTAAATTGAAAATGGCACATTAATAAGAGCAAGCTGAACTCTGACATATGGGAGTAAAAGTACTCCACGCTCTGGCAGAGATGTTATTCTTACAGCTCTGGTTACGTAAAACCCATTGGCCAGCTTTTTCATACAACACTGCCAGCCTAGTAAAACATACAAGTTGCCCTTAGATCCAAATCTAGAATCAGCATAAGCTTACTGCTACCTCAAGGGAAGATGCAGAGTTCTTTAAGTATTTAAGTATAAATACGAAGTAATGATGTAATGATCAGAACAGGGGAATTGGAGTTGGGACTATTGCAGACTCTGGCTGGTGGTGACCAATTGTCTAAAGCCTAGCAGTAGAGCAGGGCCAAAAAAGCCCTTCAACAGCTAAATGTCCCATCTGTATGCTGAGGGCCACACTTAAACACAGAACTCCTTGTAAGACGACACTTTATGTGTACACTACATTTTTTTGGTGAGAAGTGGCTCACTAAAAAACAAGAAGAGCAAAGAAATCTTGGGATGTTGGAAGTTGGTCTTTTTAATATGAACAGAAATTAAGTTCTTTTGGATGTGCATAATTACCCACATCTGCACTAATGTTCTTTCGCAAACTGGGCTTCCTGAATTAAATTCAATCTCATGCAAAAGCCTAATGCAAAGCATAGGGAACATTTTGGTCCCGTTTGCTGTTTCCAAGAATTAGCTAGGACTCCTGCGGTGTGCAGGTCTTCTCACGATTCCTGTTCAAGAAACTAACAACCAGGATATGCAATGACTTAGTGGGTTGAGGCTTTGATGCGTACATCTAGCTTCCCAATGTCATCCAAAACCAAATGCATTGCAGTTGAAATAGCAAAACTAAGAATATAATCACTCTGCCTTAGTCCTTCTAGCCCTTACAGAAATTAAGGGTGGGTTTTTTTTCAGGTTAGTGAAAAAGAAACAACTGATTAGCAAAGGCACAGAGAGTAGTCTTTGGTTATCTTTATCAGTCTTTGCTTATCTTTATAAGAGGCTACCTAAAAGCAAGTAAAGAAAAAAAGAATAAAGAAAATTAAGCAGATCCCTCTGCAAAACAGAGCTTCCCTGTTCTAGCTGTTGCTTTAGTTTCTCCTTCTTTTGCTAATCCAATTCACTGGAATTTTTAGAGATCCAGAGAATAAAGATGTCTGAACCCTCAAATGAGTTTTATTCTGTGAGGCTAGAAGCAGTGAGCCAAGTTAAAAATGTGCCACATTTCTACAGGGTCTATCAGTCATCTGTATACATGTTTCTATGCCAACAAAAATGCTATCCGAGTTAGAAGTGGTCCTTCAGCAAACGCCCTTTGGTACTCCTGACTTCTCTCCAAAAGTCCATCAAAACATCTTTTTCCTTGGGAAAATTCCAACAATCTCTATGAATGATCTTACAGAAAAAATCAAAAGAGTGTAAGTGTTCTAGAGAAAGGTTTCGGAGCCTGTGATTTATGGATCAATGGAGGTCACTGGTGGCACATCAACACTGGTAAATGAAAGATGGTTTGGAAATGAAAACTACCATGTCGAATCACTGTAAAAATTGAATCATGATTACATTTTTCAAAAAGATGAGAACCGGTCCCAGGTTTAGCGGTAAAAAAAGAGGAAAACACTCCTCTAGAAAAATGTGGCAAAGAAGTGCCTCAAATTTATATTGTGAGACAGCAAAAAAAAAAAAAAGAGTAAAAAGAAAAAGAAAAGGATTGCAAATGAGATTCTTCAGACAGAGACAATACAGTAAAATTGGGGAAAGTCTGCTTCAAATCTGTACAGAAAGCAGAGAACAGCAGAGAATGAGAATGTTGTTGCAGAATCCTGCTCTGTGGAACAACAGAAAAGAAAAAATAGTTGCAGGTTTTGTCTGTAACAAGCTAACAAGAAAAAAAGATGTTCCAACAGCGGCTTTAAGGAGTTCAAGAAATAGTGAGACTTTTCACTGACAACTCTCTACCATAAAATAATCCCCTTTACAAATGAAACTATGACGAATATGGATGAATATAATGTACTTCTAGGAGCTTTTTAGCAAGGAAACAGCACGGAACTATGGAATAGTTGTCAGGCTTTCAGTTGTTTATATTATGTGTCTACTGTTAAAAGCTTAAATAACACTGAATAGGAAAATTTTAAAAAAAGCCAGTCTCAAATACTTCGTATGGTACTTTAATGGAAGTTTTTTACTCAAACCCAACTATTAGTTGAATAGTTGAGTTAAGATCAAGAGTGAGGTACTATTTTTAGCCCAGAGCACTTTTTTTTTTTAACTTGGTTTATCTTCTGCAGAAAAACAGGTCCCTGAGTAAGTGGCTTGCTGCAGACGGAAAGTAAATTATTTTATCCATGGCCCTGCAGCAGCAGGGACACAGACATTTTTACAAGTGAAACAAAATGCCCTTCAGTGTGCGAAGTGTCACAGCTAATGTTTGATCAAGCACAGCTTCTTCCCCAGCAAGGAAGAAAGAGTAAGATAGAAAGAAGTGATAAGACAAGAAAACGTAGAAAAGAAAAGAAAGACATGGGAATAGCATAGATAAACCACCCCAGATTCAAACCATGGCATTTCCAGTGTTAAAAGAAAGTGTACTGCATTTGAAAATAACTCAGGATGAATGCATCTAATGGGATGGGGACTAATTGGAGTCACCCTACCAAGTGCCATTACAGTGCAGATTTTTACACTGGACCAAGTCACCTGGAGTCCCTTAATATCAGGAAGAAAATATATTTTGTGAGTTTTGTGTGTACAAGAGTAGACAACCATATTTGGTCAAATGAATCTCATCCTAAAGGTACCTGTTTCTACCCATTGCCTTTGAAGGAAGCCTATGTTGCTTAAATCAGATAGAGATGTCTTCTGTTAATTGAGATGAATCCAGATCTGAGGAGAGTGACAATAGCTCACGCTAGGTGTCTAATCTGGTTAACTCCTCATACGGCCAATGAAATTTCATGCTTTAATGGATAACAATCTTTCAGCCTTATGATAATTCATCCTGAGAGGTGAAAGCAAAGGAGGCGTGATTAGACCACTTGTAATCATGCAAATCCATACATCTGGCCTGCTAAAAAACCCACTCAATCTTTCAGGGGCTCAGTGAGATATGAAAGAGATTCAGGGGGAACAGAGAGAGAGAAAATGGTAGCTAGCCAATGTGAAAATTAATAGATTCTCTTCTGCACATGAAATCAAAATTTAAAATGCAATTTATTTCTTTGAATGCTTATGACTTTAGAAACTTGATCTTGCTCAAGTGTTTTATTATCCTGTTTTTATTTTTTTTATTTTTTACTATATATTGCAAATAATATTCCACTTATGTCAGTGACACATTTCAACTTTTCTAAGAATACTGAGGAACTGTGAGCCTGGACTGTGTACCACTGATGGGATGTTTTGCTATTGATTTTGGTGCGATCAATATTCTTCCAGCATAGCAATAAGATAAATCCAATATTATTCAATAATCCAATTTTATCCAACAAACTTGCAGTTTTACATTCTTAGAAAGTCACATATAATAGACATTCTGATTCTGTACCTCTTTTGTCAGATTATATACCAGTTTGTAGAGAAGAGGGGTGCAGTCAACTCTTAATGTGTAGTTACCTGAAAATGAAACAAAGAAAGACATGGAATTTTTCCCTTCACGTACCAGTGGCATTATCTTTGTAATGGATTAAACCCTGCAGTCTTTTCTTGGACAAACTTCTTGACTCCAAGGCAAGAATTTATATCTTGCCTCAAAATACATACAGAACTAGACTACTTGGTCACAGTGTATAAGCCACCGCTACTACCCGACAATGACGCATTGGTGACAGTACATACACTGTAATGAAATTAAGTCTTCCCATCGTTCTAAAATATGCCTAACTGTCCCTCATTAGCTACAAGCCCTTGTCACTCATACGTTCCCTGAAGCTTGTGTTAGACAGAAGGCAGTGATAACATCCTGCTTTTTGTAGGATGTTAAAAAAAAGTGAGTGCATTCAGGAACTGTGCAGGAGGAAAGACATATTTTCTGCAAGATGTTTTAAGAAGTCTTTCAATGCAGTCTTTCTCTTATCATAAAGAGTATTTTTTCAATGTTTTTGCAGGCTGTATCTGAGCAACAGGTCATCTTCTGAGTAGGAGACGTGCAAGACACTTGGCATTTTATATTTCAGAACTAAGCCTCACCCAAATAGGAGGCAATAAAGATGCACAGTAATGTTTTCATCTACTGTCTCCTAAACCTCCCCTTTTACCACCATGTTACAGCTTCTACACTTCACACCCCTGAGGCTGCCACACCGCCTGCAGGCTATGTTGAGCTAGGTGAGTATCTCACACCAAAGTTGTCAGTTACAGCGGTAAGGTCTCCATCGAAAAGAGACTACGGCCACTTTTGGGGCAGGCAGGAGTACAAAGCAGTCTTCTCTATAGACTACAGCCACCACACAGCAGCTGGGCAAACACCTCTGCCCTCAAATACAGACAACAGCAAAGAGGAGAAGAGGGGTGAGAAGACTTGGACATAATAAAACATAAGCTCCCAGATAACACTGTTATTAGGTTTTGATATGGCTTTAGACCTTTGAGTCATCCTTTGCACAGTGTGTACTTAGAAGAGGACTAGACTGACAATTACAGAAAACCCCATGATGATGGAAAAAATACTAGATAATGTTAATAATGTTTTCAAGGAGAGTCTGTATTTGAGAACTGGAAATTAAAGTCCCAAAAATGCTCAAAAGGAGGACACACTATTCTTCTTTTCATTGCTAAAGGACAATGAATAGAAATAATTTGCTGTCCAAAATATGGCATAAGAAGTGATGTGGAGAATGTATGATGATAAACAAAATAATTGGCAGAGTACATGGATGCTATGGCTCTACAGGGGATTTTAATGCTCAGTCAGGTGAAAGATGTCCAAGATACTTGAAACAGTACACTGAATACGGTGTTCTTTTCCGTATTACATATTTCTTTCCAGTGCTTTTACTTTCACATTTTCTTTAATGCATAAAGCACGAGACATGTTTGAATAACCAAGATTTGGAAGAAAATTGTTAAGGCAGCAGCATGTTGGCGGCAAAACAACTAAAAATATGTGTTACAATCCATGCTGAGAATATGAAGCAGTTGTAAAGCTATTATTTCATTCGTGAGATCTTCTAGGCGTGAAATTCTGCTCTACTTTTTACACAGCATGTAGACTGTATAATTGAAGGAAGAGCTCTAACTCTCCCTATACCTCCACTCCAACTGAGCGTTTAGAAACTGGGTTTTGCTTTTCTTTTCTTCCAATCCTTTTATGACAGACAAAATTTTCTGCTGACGGGAATAAAAAGAGTTCTTAAATATGCCTGTTGATACCCGTTTTATTCACACACAGCAAGCCCAAATAAGTAGGGTTTAACATGGGAAGAGCAATGCCCTAAATAACTGAGGTTATGATGCAGGACAGCTTCACAGGACTCTACTGACTATTATTTCAGCACAGATAACAGTATATGAAGTCCTGTAATAAAGCTCAGTATAATTCAAGGATTTTGTGATTTAGGTCATAGTGTTGGACCCAAAATTCAAAGCCCAGTTTCTAAGCAGCATTCCTCTATCACAGATTCTTCTCATAATCTGAAGGGCATAGTAAATTGGATAATGGTGGATCAGGTTTTTTGTGAAACACTCTTCAGCACTGATTTTTCTAGAAGAGCTGAGCCATAATACATATGTAACTCCCTGCATATTCTCCCTGCTCGTAGCAATGAACAAAGGTGACCACACTGGCCCAAAGCACCAAAATGGGTCCCCCCCACATAAATGTAAGCCTAAGGTCTTGTCACAAATTGTCTTAAGATCATAATAAATTAGTGTCCCAAAATATTGTAATTCCACAGGGAAAGGAGCTGGAGCTGCAAACAGAACAAGCAGCAGTCTGTAATATATTAAAACTGTAATTGTAAATTAAAGCTAATGCAGTTAAGAGAGAGTTTAACAATCAGACCGCTCAGTGCATTAGCACAGAATACTAAACTCCTCCAGAGGAGGCGTTCTGGACCCCAGACACGTGGGCTGCAGCTCATGGATGGTGCTATTTGCAACAACAAAGCAAATGAGAATTTAAATTGTTCTCTCTCTCCACTTAATTCAGTACTTGCTACACTTATTCTGAACATCAGGTTATCTATCTTATGTTTGCCAACTCTGGATGCAATAAATAATACATAGTGAACTATTAAAATTGACATCTGTGAAGTAAAGTGAGTTTAAAACTAAAAGACACACCTTCTATAGAAGAATCTGTGTTGATGTAAGCAACTGCCCGTTCCTGGAGGACTCTGGCATTTTCCTGGGGTTGTAAAAGTGTAATTATTACTTCCAATTAGTGACATTTAGTTGAGAGTATGTTAAGTGCACAGTTTTTTACAGCATTACCTTTAAGAACTCAGTCAGGATAAGTAGCACTATGTACCTTACTAATTACATTAAAGTTTGAGGATGGGTCAATGATCTGGGCGTGTGAAATTCCCTCCTGCTTTCTGGGACTTAATTTGTTGTGGAAAATTTGTCGTGTTGTCCACAAAATGTAGGTGCTGCCTGCTGCATCACACAGGAGCAAGATGGAACAGGAAAAGTACAGAACAGCGTTGTACCAGGGTAAATTAAGGTTATACATGTATTTTAACTCCACACTTGCAGGGCTTTGTGAACACACAACATGTGACTGTGAGGTCTGCCAGAATTCCGCCACCCTTTTAATCCCTCATTATTCATATGAGCTCCCAGCACTGAACTCAATTTTAACCCTGATAAACCGAGTATTGCTGTCATTTCTACACTCTTCCGTTTCGAAAAGGGATGAGTCAAAGCACTAACATTTCCTATTCAGATAAATTTGACTGACTGTTTTGAGTCAACCAAGCATTGCTTTCATGCTAAATATATACACACATGTTTAATTTTTTGGAAACTGGTAATTATGTTTGAAATTGATATTCTCATCAGTAAGTGGTATTTTACTAAGTCTTGGCTTTGTGATAGATATTCTAATTAAGTTAGCAATTGTTATTTGATCCATTCCATTTATAACCCAACTAATCATTTGTAAGTCACGTGAACTAAAAATTGGTTCGGTAATTGATAACTTCATAAATAAATTGATATCTTCAAAACAAACAGTAAAGGAGATTCTGAAAAAGAATATGAAGGGAGGGAGCAAGCCTATATATGCAAACATAAGACCTTGCATATATGCAAAAGCGTATTTGCAACATGAAGAAATTCCTTCCTTTATGAGCAATGGAGATTGCCTATGTAACAAAAGGGTGTTGCCACAGTTGCAGAGTCTTTTTGTTGCACAGAAGACAGTGAATATCATGGGTTAATTTTCCTCAAGATTTAGGAGATGACAGATCTGGCAGCTGCAGAAAACATGAATGTAAGCTGTGAGGAATGTCCCTAGAGAAACTGAATCTAATTTAGGTGCCAAAGAGGAGGAACGCACACCACCAAGATAAAGCAAGAAAACAAAAAATATAAAAAAATTGAGGTTCAAATATTAATTGTGTTCGTGGTTTTCTAATCCAGTACAGCTGTTGTTTCATGAAATAAGAGATGATAGATTACTAGATATTAAATTATTAAACAAAAAACACTATGGAACAGCAGTAGCAATATGTGAACAACCCAAACATAAAAAGAACTCCTAATTTATTCATGACTTGCTCAAGAGAAATTGATCTTTTAACTATCATTGGTTTATATTTCTCATAGTTAATAAAATTGTGTGGCTTTTCTTGATAGCATCTAAATATCTGCACAGATACACCGACAAAGAAATCACAAATAATTTTTTATATTCAGTATACTTTTGTCACCAGTGGAGTTCAGCTGGGATGAAACTTAATTGCCAACTCTTTAAAATCTCTCAGTAAATGATTTAAAAGATAATTTAAATTATGCTTCCTTCATCTAATGTCCCATAAACCAACAGTAAGATGCAGAGAGTCTATTGCAGCTGGAAGCCAAACAGTTTATGGGAGAGAGAATTAGTGCAGATCCAAAGGAACAGAAATCTCAGCTTTGTTAGCAGAAGAATGATAGAATCCCTTTGGTGTTTGGAAGCATGTTTCTGGTTTTGTTCTGTCCACTGAAAGGTGTAATTTTGCTATGTAATTTTTTTGGTTTACTGTAATACATGCCAATAAACTAAAAAAAAAAAAAAGAAAAACATTAAAATATTTTATTTTATAGATTTTGAAAGCTCTATCCACATATCTAAATATAACCTTATAAATAAAATTCTAACAGAAGAACAAGAGAACACATTTCTTCCAAACCATTCAGTACTAATAAATTGGCATAGTTCAGCAGAAACGT
The DNA here is from genome assembly GCA_008711295.1 of Anarhynchus alexandrinus. Lineage (NCBI taxonomy): Eukaryota > Metazoa > Chordata > Aves > Charadriiformes > Charadriidae > Anarhynchus > Anarhynchus alexandrinus. Next base: position 695,891 of record VUYV01000304.1, on the reverse strand, counting down.
GTTTCATCAGACAATGTTCTGCCTGCTCTATTTCTAATTTGGATTTTACAGACAAAGCAATGAAAACTCTGGTGAGACCTGTATTAGTTAGCAGGGCTGAACAAATCCACTTACAGGCTTAAGAACTGACCATGCCCAACAGGAAAGGAAGAGAAAAACATTCAGAACCTCACTTCTGAATTTCTCAACACCCTTCTATCAGGCAGAAATACACTCAGGGATCCCACTACAGAATTAATCAATTGTCCTGCCCTTGAGACTCTATGATACTGGAAATTTCACAGGAATTTGAAAGTATTCTCCCAAAGAATACCTACCCTTTACTTTGCCCAGGAGGACTAATTTCCACACAAAGGGTTTGGCGTGCTTATGGATCACAGGCACATGATCTGGACTTTAGTTTATAGAAAATAAGGAATTTCTCAATTAGAAAGTTAGAAAATAAGCCAATTTAGGTTATATAAAATGCTATCATTCTGTTAAATGAAGGGATAGATTTCCACATAGACAGCACTGAGGGACATTAGCTTTGAATCAAAGTAGATTTTTAAATCTTAGAAGAGTTAGTGCTCTTACATTGTAAGAAGTTAGGTAGGTGATTTGTATAATCTACGAGGGCTTCACAGCACCTGAAGGAGGCTGTTGTGCTCCAATTTTACCTTGGAGCTATTGATTGCAGTCTAGGAATAGATGCCACTGGGTACTGCAGCTGCCTGCAACAGACTTTCAAGTTTTGCTTTCTTTACACTATTTTTTATTTACCTCAGCCCATTCTGTGGATCCCAACAATCCAAATTCTTCTGCATCCCAGCTAGCAAAAATAATAGTTCGCTTAGGTCTCCAACCTGCAAACACATAGTTAAATTTGAAAATTCAACTGAAAGTTAGAAAGTCTAGTGAAAGATCACCACAGTTAATTGCAATCACTTTAAAAAAATAGCACCTAATTGATTTAGCAGTAAAAAAAATTCTCTCTAAACTCCTTAGAGGAACACATTATTGCAGAGAAATTTCTTCTTAATGCAATATTTTCATGCCACACAACTAAGAGGGTACTATTACACTGATGAGAGACACAAGGGAATAAGTTCAGCCAACTAAGATGCAATGGTACATATGCATCTCTTCAATGAATTTGCATCTTTCATAATGAGAAATACAACTTTCTGTAGAGGTGAAAATTTAAATCAACACAACTGCTTATAGGAACATTCAACACAGTTCTTCAAAGCTGCTGTTTTCCGTATCCATCATTTTATGTCTCATTAAAGTGATTTACCTTCCATTTTCATTTTACCAAAGCTCCGTACAACCTCTTGCAGAACAGCTGCACCCGTAGTTGGATCGATACCACCAAACACCCAAGAGTCTCTGTGACCTCCTAAAATAATATATCTGTCTGGAAACAAATAGACAATATCAAGCCTTAATTAAAAATGCATTTAAATTACCTGTATTTCCTTTGACTGCATCCCTGCTTATTTCAAATGAAATATGAAGTTTAATACCAGTGCTACAAATTTACTTTTTAAGGTAACCTGCAATCATTCACTTACTCTACTGAAGTGTATAAATGAAGACAAGAACTATTTTATACATATTTTTCTGCTTAAAAGTCATTCATGTATATGGCCTGCTACTAAGTATCAACAATAGTATACTGAGGTCCCAAATCATCACTAGTTTTCTGTACCTTGCATTGTGTTAATTTTTGCAAAGGCAAAATGTATGAATGATGTAAGGGGAAACCTACTGTAAAATGACAGGCATTATAAAAAAAAAATCCCTGACATCTATCATTCCAGCATTCCCATACAAATATATTCTGGGGAATGCCAATGAAAAACAGTGTGTTGGGAGGGACAGGACAACTATTAAAGGTTTCTCAGATTCCATAGTACCCGTCTATCTAAAAAACTTGAAGTTTCTTGCAACATGAGAACAATTTCACCAAACACAAATTAAAGAAGCAATTAAAATCCTCAAGCACCTAGTGCTCACCTGGTTCCACAGCTCCTCTGAGGATGCCAATGACGTTGTAAATTCGTGTTATTTTATTGTTTGTATGAACATGCATTCTGACTTTTCTGAAATGAAAAGCAGTATAGAGTAATCAGTTCTGACTGAGAAGGAAATAAAAAGCCAATGTAATAGCTTGTAAGCCAGAAAGTTTGTGCTTCTCTTCTACTTTGTGTGCTCAGCACTGATCATGCTGTATCAGTGTCCCATTTTTCGTTTCAGGTTAACCTGCTGCCAGAAAGATGCCTTAGAAACAACAACCCTATGAAGTGGGTCAAACTATAAACTTTCAGACATTTACAGAATTTATTGAACTGTTACTTATGGGAGTCAATTGGATAATTGTGTATTAGAGGAGTGAACTGAAAAGCATATACAGTAATGGATTTTGACCAAGATGTTATTTGTGGATACACATATTTTTATAAAGAATACACTTTGGTTTTGTAGCACAATTCCATGTAATAAGATTGAACTTGGAGAGAAGGTCATTATAAATATTCATCCAGGAATAAACTGAAATCTCTCTTTAGGACAGCAGATGTACATGAACAAGATTTGTCAATCCTCCATCCTCCCCCTCTCCCCAGTAAAATCCACTTGTGAAATTTTTAAAAAAGGAAGGAAATTCAGGTATTAGGAGAGCTAAAAATAATGTAGTATCCAGCCCCTCTTAACCTGTAGAAGAAACAAAGCATCAAGTAATGCTTTTTTTGTGTCTGGCAAAACACCAAGAGTTTCACATTTGAAGTTATCTTTTCAGCAGCAAATCTGCATAGCTGTCAAAATCAAAACCTACTTCAGGACAGCTACTGAATCTTTGCCCAGAAAATAACTGACACCAGTGCCTTGAGCATGCATATACTTGCACACTTACCATGTGCAAGTGACTTTCCACCTAGTCTCAAAAGGTTCATTTTTATGTGGAGCTACTCTGAGAAAGAAGTATATATAGGATTAGCCCATATTTACAGAAACTGTTACCATATCAAGTAGCAAGATGTTAAAAAGTGCATTCAAAAATATTTCCCATGTGTATGTTTTGTGGATGAATCATATTGTTTCTTTTCTCACCGTTGCTCTTCAAGACATTCCAAATGGCACCATAATTATGTCAAATACGCTTTCTTATTCATTTTCAGATAGTGTTAAAGCAGAGCACAAAAGAATAATGATCAATGAAGTCTTTATAAAATTACATATTCAGACAGACTCTTGTTTTGCAGGAGGTGGAGCAGTGATAATGGTACACCATTTTTACACACCGTTCATGGTGGTCCACTACCAGTCCTCAGAGAATAATACCTCACGTAAACTGGAAATATTTTATGTGAAAAGGTGTTACAAGAGTGATCTTTAGCTTTATCTACTGCAGCTGATCAGTTATAAAGAAGGAAGAATGCTACGACAGTCCCTGACAGCCAGTCGAATCGCTGATCGCTGAGTGCAAGTGTTAGGTGGCTTGGTCTGCCACAGCGCGACTCTGCTGCTGCCGGAGACCTGGACAGTTGTATTTTTCTGTTAGAGCTGAAAAATGTAAACCGCCAACACAGTATTGCTAATCCAACTGGTCAAAGACCAGTTCCTCCCCAAAAAAATAGTAAGATATATGTGCTCTGGGCTCTTCCGTCCTGCTGTTGTTCAGGGCTTTCAACCATGGGGCCTCCCAGCTTTGGGGAACAGTTGTGGACTCTCAAATCATTGCCACAGCTCAAAGTTCACTGAAACCCCACGAGACTTCCAGTGGACAAGGGAAACATGCACAGAAGAGAACGACTGAATTATCAGTCCTTCCCCGTTTGACTGCTATAGGCTGGCTGTCCTATTGTCCCCTCAATCATCAGAAACAGGAAAGAAAAGACCAAAGCTTGAAGTGAGAAGGAATTTTAGGGTTAATTCAACAGTATTAATAAAATGTCTACTTACTGCTATATAGCCATTTTTTAAAAGGACCAGTGAAACAACGTTTGAACCTTAAAGTAAGTATTGAATTAGAATGACAGGGTTGAATTTGAATCTGTCTATCCATTGACACTGGGGACACTGAACAAAAACATAGCTTAGATAATTTATTTTCAAATTCTAACAGTTATCACCAAGTGTTTCCCACTCAGAAGGAAGTAAATTTCTCCAGAATATCTCTAGATGTATTGTTTCACAGAATTTTTCTTGTTGAGATTTTTTTTCCCCCAATATTTTATAAACAGGCAAGTGTTAAAACAGACCTTGTAGAAGAGTTGTCTGCAAATCCTGGCCCTATGTTATAGGACACATTGAGACTTCCCTTCCAGCTGCTGTCTGGAGCTGCGGATCCTCCCATTGCACTGTTAAGTGAAAACCAAGACAAATGTAGTTGGCCAGTAGGCTAAAACCTTAAAACCCCTTAATGGTTACTACACCTTAAACAAGGTGGGTTTACAAAAGTCTTAAAAACATTATGCCAGAAACATATTGCTTTGATTTTTCCACATTTCCTGAAGTACACACTACTACAAAAGACCTATAAATACAGGTAACAGCATACATTTTACCATCTCGGCATAAAAAATTTTGCTGCACATTTGTGCATACTGACTTCTTGTGAGGAGGACTGATGTATACTCACCGTAATAATACTTCTGCATCATGATATCCAATGGGATGAACTGGGATTTTGGGAATCCCTACACCTTCATTAACTTTATACCTGAAAGTGTACTCTGAGAAACCAGAACAAAATGTCAAGTTTATAGCGTTCTTAGCAACTTTCACCAAACTGGAAATACTTTTGAACAGTGCAGCCACAGAGTAGCCACAAGCATGCATCATTTTTTTAATTCTTACATCGTTTCTTAGATATTGCTTCAAGGAAACCAAAACGTAATGACAGAGGCACAAACCCAATAGTGCATCTGCACAACTGTGTAAGGCAAATCCCCACATTTCCCACACATCACACTGGTGACAAGTGCTAGGACAAGAGGAAACGGGTTCAAGTTATGTCAGGATAGGTTTAGATTGGATATTAGGAAGCATTTTTTCACTGAAAGGGTTATTAAACATTGGAATAGGCTGCCCAGAGAGGTGGTGGATTCACCATCCCTGGAGGTGTTTAAGAAAAGGGTAGATGAGGTGCTTAGGGACATGGTTTAGAATTGGTGGTTTTGTTGTGGTTTTTTTTGTTTTATCAGGGTAGGTTAACGGTTGGACTTGATGATCTTAAAGGTCCCTTCCAACCTCACTAATTCTATGATTCTATGATTTGATGCGAGGTTGGATTTGCTGTCCATCCATATTATTACATCTCCTCAAAGTTGACTGTGGGGCAACCAAGCTGGTGTGTGAGGTGAAGACAGCCCCTGTGCAGCCTGTTTACAAGCTGCAGAGGACATTAACAGATGCATTTACCTATGTCAAAGACAGTCAATGTCTCTCTGAATCTGGTGGGCCAGGCACACACAATCTATCGTTTTTTCAGTATCATGTTGTCTTATGCACCCAACAACGGTCACACAAGCCAGTGAGCTTTCCAGAAGCACCCCTGTGTTCCCATCCCGTTGGCAGACAGGACTGGTTGGCACCTTAGTTCATACTGAGTTTAGGATGCCTACAAGAACAAGACAAGTACATGGTGCCAAGTTTCAAAAGACTCCAGGCTACTGTTATTTTTAATACAGAAATTTTAGTCCTTGTAAAGAGGATTTTAAATTGTTTTTCTGCTTGGAATTCAGGATCAGCAAAGAAACATACCTCCAAGCAAAACTATTACTCCTCTTTGATGGTAGACTATAATCTAGTTTAAACTGGTCCTCTTGAGAAAAACAGATATTTAAAAATGGCTATCAATTCTCAGCCATTTTCTACTGCTTTGCAGTCCGTAAACCTACGTGTCCTTCTTTTCTAAGAGCTACAAGGCTAGGATCATAGAAAGAGATTTTCTTAAAAACTTACTTTCCCTGACTAACTCAAAGCAACCAGTTGAAATGACATACAGGTAGAACTTAGTCTGCAAAGGGAAAATGAATTACTGCTAAAAATAATTTTAAGCAGCTTTTTTCTTTGCATCTGTACTGAAGAGAGATGAATTTCTAGTGCCACAATAACTTTCAGTGCCAATTTATAAAGTACTTGATGGCCCAGGGTACAGATCTTTCACTCACCTTTGGCAGGGTAACCTGGTGTCAGAGGATCCCCTGCTCCATTCAAGTTTAACACATTCCCACGCTGGGCTCCTCTGCCTGGGAGGTTCCATCCATTTGGATAAGCATCTACTCCTGGGGCGCAGTAGTCAGCAGGATCTGAATAAAGTATGATCCCTTGGGCTCCTGCTAATATGGCATTTTTAACCTGTGAAATTATTTGCTTTTAAGAAACGTCTTTTTTTTTTTAATGCAGTAATAAATCTAAATGTTGCAATTTACTTCCATGGGGTCATAGCTTTAGAAGTTGTATATGTGGAAGAGCGAAAATGACCACAGACTCAGCCGAAGAACAAACCACCGTGAAACACAGTATGTACCTTATTTGTGTCACACCTTTAGTCATAGCTCAAGGCTATGAAATAAAGCACAGGGCATAAAACTGAGACACAAAAACTGACCACTATCCCCACTGTCCCACTATCACCAATTTTGTCAGACTTGTTGTCTAAAGTCAGAAGAGTTAGTTACTCAACCTCTGTGCATCAATCTCCTTGTCAAATACTTCTTCAAAATACCGCAGTTCCATGTATGAAAAGTATTGAAAGCCTTGGCTTTACAAACTACTCAGTTCCCTAAACCAATCTCTTGCAAGAACTGCCTAAGGAGTTTGCAGTCATCTCAGTCTCAGGAGATTAATACATTCATCTGTTTTTATTGTTTTGGAAGTTATTCTTAGAATGCAGTCACAATGGACACATTGCAGGCTTCCTTCTGCTCATATGTTCCAACTTACAGCCCACATTAACTATGAGCAGTGTCTGACCCACACAGAAAAAAATAAAACACAATGCTTACTTTGTTTCCTCTGAAGATCTTCCCATATCTGGCAATGACAATCTTTCCTGTACAGTTAATTCCCATTTCACGCTCCAGCTTAAAAAAATCTTCGGTGCGGCCATAATTCACATATACCAGATCTGCCTGCACAGAAAAGAAAAGCAGTTTCATGGCAACTGGTCATTCAACAAACAAAATATCTATTTTTGGCAATACACAGTTTTATTTACTGTGTATGACATAGTTCGCTTTTTTTTTTTTTCATTTCTACAAATGAGAACCAGTGCCTATAAAAACAACAGCAAAAGATTTCCATAATATTCTATAGCATGCCTTGGTTCAAACTGGTTACCTTTCTGTATTATCCTTCACTTAACAGCAACCCTATAAACTGATGTTGGAAATGAAACCAATGTACTTTGCTAAACTGACAAACTTCTGTGGCCGTGAAAAACTGGGGGTATTTCTTGCATATACACTCACTGTTATATAATTTCATTCATCTTTGCAATGCAAACTTGTCCCTGACTTGTTCCTCCATGATGAATTATCAGATTAAGTGAGGGACTTTTGTAGCCTTTGAAGACATTCACTTAATCCAAAATGTCTTCCAAATTGATTTATATATTGCTATTTGTACTTATGACTTAAGCAAGTCCTCTCTACATGATTGAGTAATGTGGAGTACCCTGAGATGTATCCAACATTTTCCATAAAGATAAAAGCTTTTCACTTATTATGTGATTCAGATTTCTAGCAATTTGAGAAAGCTCTTTTTCTAATAGGAGATTTCTAAATTTCACACAATATGTGGCCTAGCTATCTTTACATGTTCTCTTATACTAATGGCTAATTAAAACTACTACAAGAAATCTTTTGAGAAGTTGGAGCAATCTATCCCAGCAAGTGTGTTGCAATATATGACCTCAGCTAATAATACTCTTACATATTATTTTTTTTTCTTACCTCTGGCACTCCTTGAGCTGAAAAAGCGTTATATGGTGGCAGTATATCAGTAACATTTTCATACCCCTGTGGAGCTGGTTCAAACAATGATGTATTGAAAATCTGTCAATAAAAAGCAGAAGTCTTTGGTCAAACACTCTACCTCCGGACACAAGTTTGTACAGTAAACTTGATTATTGCAAACGATATGCTAGTTTCCATAAATTGTTAGCAAAAAATACAATTCTAACTGACACACATAGGTTCATATAAAAAAACAGCCAGGGATACATAGCTGAATTTTTATAACAGAATGCAGGTATGAATACAGAGGTAGATCACTTGTCAGAAGGTGCTCATCAGTCACTGCCTGAACCTAAGCAGAGAAGTAGCTGAAAATTGCCAAGAAGTGGTGACAATAAAAAGACACCTAGTTCATCCTTGCCATCACAGGTATTTTTTGTGATTACTCTCACCTGCATTATTACTCCTTTCTTTGCTAGTTACGCTCCAGTTAAACATGCTGCCTTTCATCACTATTGCAACACTAAGGTTGCCTCAAGGTTCACATCCACTCTTTCTCACCTTGTGAGTTTATAGCTGAGAGACTGTGTTAGGGAGTTTTGGGAAGAGTTTCTCCATTCTTTCACCTCTAAACTCATGTCATCCCTGAGAACATGTGCCTTAGTTTCTACCAGGGCTCTTCATCCCTACCTACGTGCTATGATGCTTCTCTAGCACTCCCATCTCCTCTCCTCGCTCAGGCTCCATGTCAGATTACACATCTACTTCTTTATTCCCCTGGGTGTACAAAATGGATAAGCTGACTATAGACCGACTGTTCATTATTACTTCCAACACTAACTTAGGAGACACCATTAGAAAGCCAGTAGGATCAGGTTCAGAGCCAATGAAACAAGGCAGTACTGCACACAATGGATAGTATCTGCATGGCATTCCTTACCTCTCAGCATCATATGGAAGCAAAAATTGTACAGATGTTCAAGCGGAGTTTGGATAGGTACTTGGAAGAGAGATCTAACGAGGGTCACAAACTGGATAAATATTTGGAAAAGAGGCCTAATGAAGATTCTTAAAGAGACTAATTGCACCACATTCAGAGAACACCTGAGCTGAAAACAGCTAGACACTGGAAGAATCGCATGCCTTAAGTACATTTATTTGTTCATAAACTTCCCCATGCATCCACTTAGGGCTCTTTATGGAAACAGGATATTGGCCTAGATGTATCCTTAAACTGAACCAGTTCTTACACCTTATGATCTATTGGTGTTGATTGCAGCCTCTCCACACATCTGCTCTCTGCTGTATGAGGCACTGAGATTTCAGCCACTCTGCTGTTCTGCTGCACAGTCTGGAAAATCATTTCTAAATATGAGTTCCCTTTGCACTGGATTTTTTCTCATATTATAAAGCACATGCTGGGACGAGTGGGTGGGAAAGCAGAGAAAGACACTGTTTCTTTGAAGAGATCTTACATAAATATAGTTTAGTCATTAAAAAGATCACCTCATTCCCTTGATCATCAATTACTGAGATGTAATTTGGCTGCTTTTCATCTGGGTACGAAAGAAGCACATCATAATGAACAAGTTCTGCTGAATCCAGTCCAAATTCCTTCCACTGGCCTTGAATTTGTTTGGCAAGAAGAAGATTCTGTTCAGTTCCTGCGAGGTGAGGCAACTTGGTAAATGACCTAAAATAAAACAGAAAACTGCTAGGACGCAGTAAATGCAGAGAATCACAATACTGAACGCAGATCAGTGTGTATAAAGCTTATCTTCAAGCCACATGCATGGAAAGGAAGGTCTTGTAGTTAAAGTCTGAGCTGTATAACATGATTGTTTATCAGAGTCTGCATCAGCATAAGCACAAAATGTAGTCAGAGCAGAGGATCTTTCCTGAGGCCTCAAGATAAGTCAGCTGAACCTTTCTCTTTCCATAACAGAAATAGCCACATCTATACACAAGCAATGAAAATCAGTGTCAAAGACATTCAGCAACAGGATATGAACAGCATGCAAGGAGCAGAAATAGATTCAGAAAAGCTACCCATTCAGAAACGAGCCCTCCAAATAATTGTGGTAGCTGATGATGGGTTTGTACGCTGTTGGCATAACATGTACTAATAAGTTTAACTTGAAAATCATTATGTCAAATTATCTTCACAGATTTGTTCTTTTTTTTTCTTAATCAAAAGCCTGAATAATGAAAGCTTCTAAACAACATTTACATCCAGATCAGATATAACACATAATGGTGACAAATAGTCAGAAACAATATCCAGCCCCTCTGGGCTACCCTACAGAAATCTGCCTACAATTTGTTTGGCCCACTGAACAAATGAGTTGTGGTGAATGCTGATCAGTCAGCTGCGTACGAAGCACCAGCTTCCAATTCCCAACAGGCTACTTGTTAATGGCTGCCCCACGGATGTCAAATACCATTAATTACCATTAATTAGTGGTGCCAAGTACCATGATTAGTACCACTTCAACTTGTCAGCTAGGACTATTTTCAACCCATGTAACAACTTGCTCTTCAGTATGCGCTTCTTCAGCTTCCAAATGAGGATGCTGCGGGAGACAATGGCCAAAGCCTTGTTAAAATCAAGGATGCTTCAGCCACTGTAACATTTCCACGGACACACACAGCCAGCCATTTCCTTACAGAAGACAATCACCCTGATCAGAGCGATCAAATAAACACATATTTAAAAAAATGCTGACTGTTCCTAACTACCTTTGTGTCCTTCGTGTGTTTGGAAACAGATTCCAGAAGGATGTTTGGTCAACCTTCCAGGGCCAAAGTTCCCCCAGATTGTCCTTCTTGCCTTACGTAAAGTGGGGGGCATCAGCCTTTTTCAGCCACCAGGGACCTCCTTCAATCACCAGAACTTCTCATAGACAGCAGCCTTGCAGTCATACTTTCCAGGTCTTTCACACGAATCCCACCTGGCCCCCTGGATTTAAGTGCATCAATGTTCTCCATGTAGACCACAACCTTCTGCCCTCTGCTGTTGTCTTTCCTTCTCTTTCAATTGTGTGGGTCTGCACTGAGGTTCAGAAGCAACCTTTGCCAAAGCTCGTTGCCTGTCTTCTTCTTGCACTTTAATTGTCTAAAGTATTTTAAGTACCTTTTAATTCCTTAAGTACTCTAGTTTAAATACTACATATGCCATCAGGAAAAACAGATTGAATAACACAATGCCTTTTTGCAATTTTTCACTTCCAAACAGTCTCATCCTTTCCAGAGCTATGACTCAATGCAAAGGTCAAGGTGTCTGCATTTTCTGAGACTCAAAGTTTGTTTTCCCCACGTGATAAAAACAGATTTAGTAGTCTGAATAACTAGGAACGGGGATCAAAAATTTTCAAGTTCACATTTTTTATGCTTTTAACAAACTTTTTAGATCGTGTATTAGTATAATTTTTCTGTGGTTCTTGCTTTTTATTTGAATTTAGAGGAAAAAAAAAACAGTATGAAGAATTTGGCCCATCATCAAAGTGAGCAGACAAACCAGACACCATTAATACCCTATGGCCAAGAAACTTTAGCATAATTGCAGCGCTATTTCATGCTGTCATCAATCTCTATGTCGCCTGGACTCTCACTCAAACACAGTCTTCAGAAACTCTCCAATCTACTGAGACAGAGCAACAAATTCAAAATAAGATAAGGCCTATAGACTTACAAAGCTAATTGATGTTAGAAATGAAGCCTTATGGTTTAAGAATAAATGTACAGAAATCAAATTTGTCAGCAATCCTTTGATGTTTATGATGCAGTTGCTGACTTACATGCTGAATATCAACATGTTACTAACCAGAGGTTATATTTGTTTACTTTTTGTATGAATACATTTGTTCCTCTGTAGAAGATATAAATATGCACAAGAATATTTTTTTTTTCATTTCCAGTGAAATAAACAGCAAAACAGGAGGGCATTTCTACATCCCTGCCATTTTAGATGTGTTGAAAGAACTGCATAGATGCACTAGGATGCAAAAAAGTATATTTAATAACAATTGCATCATGCAAAACTTAACCAACCATACACGCACATTGCACTTGGACAGGGACCTTCACCTTCTGAATCAGAAGACAGGGTGTAATGGGATCTCAAGCATTCAATTAACGGGACATTTTCCAATCTGGCCACACGAAAGGAATTACCAGTTGTAACTATATGTGCAACTCAGTGCCATGCAAACTTTGTAGCGTTTTGAATAGATTAATTTTCTACTTAGACTAATTGGGCTATTAGTCACTCAAATAGAAAGTCTAAGCAGACACTGGACAGATTATCAATCAAATGTAATTAATAGAAATCAGTGTATCCCAAATACAGTAAAATCATCAGTCTGAGACAAAGCAAAGTTATCTGATGTTGGAGATTCAGACATTTGTGAGGAAAAAACCAGACACTTATACTGCATTAAATCAAGATTATGGAAAATCATAATAAAAAAGCATGATAAGCACTGGCAGTAATGAATCTTGAGGGAAGTACATTTAACAGTACAACCACTCCAAAAAGGTAACTTCAAAAAGAGGGAGGAGGGGACAGAAGGGTTGTGAGTCTCTCCCTTGTCCTCCCCCCAGACATTCTGTACAAACCAAAATACTTCCAAAGCATCTAAACAGCTCTGCTTTCCGAGGCTGTTCCTTGGAGCTGATGTTATCACTTTCTGGCTTCTGTGAGTGATAAAATTATTCAAAAACCAAGATGCGCAGGGCTTACCGAAGGAAACGCTTGATGTTTTCTGCTTTCATTTCAGCCACAAGTTTGTGTCTCACATTTTGATAGCCATCTGAAGAGTTGGGTGTTCTCTCGGTCGGTTTTATAAACCATCCTGAAACACATTTGAAAAGCTTCCTGCTTAGCAAGAACCCCACTCCTCACATATTTGAGCCCATGTGCAACCTGAGGTACTGAACAGTCTCACTAAAACCACGAGGATGAACTGAGCTTAGAGCACCCTCTGTCAGTGTTTGCTGGCTCAAACACAGAAGTGAAACAGAAAAATTAAATATACTTCATTGACTGAATTGCCAAAAAATGGACATATTTAAAAGAGCACACCCTAAATATCTGGTAAATACAGTCCCCTTTTTAAGGCAGATTCATGTCTCATGAATTTTAAACTATAGTTTAAATTCTCAATTAACTGTTTGCAGTGGGAGAATTGAACTACTGATACTCATGATGAAATTCCCTTATTTAATTTATTTATATATTTTAAAATATGTCCGAATTTAAAGTGAAGGTCTAAGACTCAACAGCCACCCTGCCAGCATTATAATTGTTACAGATTTGGGGAAAGGTGGGGTTAGTCTATTTAATAATTACAGGAATAAAGTTAACTATGACCCTAGACAGTTTTAAAAAGTTAAAGATTTTTCAGTTGCCATAAATCTGAGAGAGTATACCAAGTACATGAATTTGTCTTAAAAAAAAAAATAAATCCTTTTACTATTCTAGTTAGAAAAATCCCAAACTGAGAAAACTGTAATAATAAAGCCACGTATATGTGCTGCCACATGCACAATATATATGATCTGTCAGACTTAAATGCAGTTGTAGTAACACTCTGAACATAACAGTGATACTGGATCAGACCAAAGGTCCATCTTTCCCAGTATTCTGTTTTGGAGCTTGGCCAAAAGATGAGGTTCAGGGAAATGTATGAGAATAGCACAAGCATCAGACATTTGCAGCTCAGGGATCTCCTAAATCAAATTATTGGTTTTTATATTTAATAGCCCTCATGGATTTTTCTTTCATGCTTTAGCCTTAGGTGTGTGGTACAAGTTTAAAAAGAACAGATGCAGACATTTAATTTTAAACTTAAAATCAAATGCTGCAAGTGACTGCAAAAAAGAATCTAATGTTCTAGTGAAGTTCATTGCACATGATGGAAAATTCAGCAACTCCACTCTTGGCTGTCTGTCAAAACTCCTCCTCCTCTGCATTCTGCCCTTTAATTTCTAAAATAGCAACTGAATGGGAGCATTTAAACATATCTTCAGTAAAAATCAGGAAATACAAACAACAAAAAAATAATCCTGGAGGTTTTGCAATCACAGAAGTCTCAAACTCTTCTATTAATTTCTCCTCTTTGAACTCCTGATTACCCATTACGGGAAGCTGTCAATTCACCAGGGCTCATCTTGGGCTGAAGCGCGCAGCCGTTATACTCCTCACCCCCTAAAGACCAAAACCGCCAGAGAGAACAGCCCTTTAAAAAAACAGTGGGACGAGTATTTTGTAACATCCCTAAAAAGCAGTAAAAGCTCCCTGACGGGGAGTTAATCACAAGAGGAGTCGCAGAGAAGTATCTGTATAGGGCAAATGCTGCGGGCTGAGCCCTGGTGTCTCTGTACTCACCCACAAGAAAGCCCAGCAAGAAGCAGCCCAGCAGCCCTGGGCAGCCCAGCCATGTGCAGAGGGTGGCCTTGCTCCTGGCCATACCAGCACCGGTGGCCGGCAGCTCTGCAGGCTGCAAGGAGGGCAGGCGATCAGCTGCCTTCCTCCTCCTCCTCCTCCTCCTCCTCCTCCTCCCTCTCCTCCTCCTCCTCCCGCCCTCAGTCCCAGTGCTGCCCTGGTTTCTGCGATTCTCAGATCTCCTCCTGCCTAACCAGCCCCAATCCCTCGATGGTGATGATATGATTTTCTGAGTGCAATAAAACACTTCCATTTCTTAGTCTCACCCCACAAGGCAGCTTGTGTGTAGCTGCATGTGTATCTCTGCAACAAATATGCATCTAGACTGTGCACCAAGCAATGCATAATTGCTAATTTCTTTTAATTATCAGGACTTTCTGGTGCTGAAAGTTCCTGTTTTAGACTTAATCACAATCAGTATTTGTTCCAGTGGAAGTGGCCAAGAGATGAAATGGAGGAGGGGAAAACTTGTTTTCTCTTTACCAAGGAAGCACTGAATTGCTCCCCTTTGTAATCTGTGGTTACATTAATCCTTGGCAAGTGATGAATACTTAGAGCAGCTCAGAACACAATTTAGATTAGCCAATGGAGACACTTCCAGACCTCATCGAATTTGCAACTGGGAAAAGTTGCAAAATTATCTCCTATATTCTCTAGCTTTTTACATTTTGTATTACAAGGTTCTTAGGATCAAGTTTTCCTAGTCTAATTCAGCCAAATCCACAAGTATCTCATGGGAAAGGATACAACTTCAGCCCAGGGAATAGTCAAGGTTCTTTCACAGAATCATAGAATCATCATATTTTGTACAAACTTACCCTGGCCCTGCACATCACTCCCTGCTGGTGAGTTCCTGCACAGCTACGTGGAAGCCAAGCCTGATCTCTCTGGAACTGAGGACCTGCCCATCTGAGACCAGTCATCCTGCTGAAGGGAGGCAGCTTTTTTGGGAGCCTGGACATGCTCTGAGTTCTTACCACTCACTCCCAAAAGAGTCCAAAGCAGATACATCATGTCAAAGAAATGGCAGTGCTCCAAGTATCCAAACTTTCTTAAATAGACTAGGTTGAGCTGAAAATATTCAGAAACAGCTGAAGAGACTGGTTAATGTCCTAATTACTTCACTAAAGCTCTTCAGAGATTAGAGAAGAATTACACCACTTGGGTATTCTGCGCCAGTCACAGCCACTGTCTTAAGCATACATCTGGACGTCTTTGTTCAAATCAAACCATTTTGTGTTTTTTTTTTCTCTGTTGTTTCCCAACTGCTCATAAGCCATCATGAATTCTGAACAGCAAGGACTTTTCACACCAACATCTCACTTGACATATACAAACCAGATGGAATTCCACCTACAGAACTTATAAAGAATGAGCATATTGATGTATTATTAGCATTTATATAGCACCACAGGTGTAGGACTGGCAGATAATAGACAGTAAAGTGACAAGGGCTTTTGGAGATTACTATCTAAATTAGACCTCACATGATGATAACATCAGTGGAGGAAGAAGGTAAGAATAACAACAGCGAGAAAGTATGAAATGTATTTATTTTTATGCCTACATCTTTTTAAAGTGATAAGGACATCAGCTATGCTGAGGTTGAACAATAGCAGCAACCAAGCGGCTTCTACCACTTAAAATACAGTCCTAGTACTATTAGTTATTAGTTGTGGCACGTCCTTACAGTCCATGGATTGGCCATTGCTGGAATACATTACATTCCATTTAAATGCAAGTATAACATACCGTATAAATCTATGCCTTGAATCACATGCCCTCCACAACAGGACAGGGGCAGGAAATAAGATGAAAAAGCTCATGGGTTGAGATAAAGACAGAGACACCACTTCCCAATTACCATCACGCTTTACATCAGGCATAGAAAAGTAATGAACTTCACATATGTATTGCTTGAACAGATTACTAAACAACTGAGCAATCAACTGTTTTAAAGCAAGTTGGTCTCTTTCTCACAAATTGTTGTAGTCCTACTCCAGTGTTGAATAAAGCCACATTCTGAAAATTCCTATTTTCATCAATTGGAAATTTTGGGTTCTTTCTAGCCTTAAATTCTTGAAACATTTATTCTTCTCTCCCAGCTGAATAAGGGATTACTTAGTGCTTCTTCCATGGACCTGTTGGAACAGGTCCAGAGGAGGGCCATGAAGATGATCAGAGGGATGGATCACCTCTCTTATAAGGACAGGCTGAGAGAATTGGGGTTGTTCAGCCTGGAGAAGAGAAGGCTCCGGGGAGATCTTATTGTGGCCTTTCACTACTTAAAGGGAGACTACAGGAGAGCTGGGGAAGGACTTTTTAGCAGGGCCTGTTGTGACAGGACAAGGGGCAATGGCTTTAAATTAAAAGAGGGTAGATTTAGACTAGATATAAGGAAGAAAGTTTTTACAATGAAGGTGGTGAAACACTGGCACAGGTTGCCCAGAGAGGTGGTAGATGCCCCGTCCCTGGAAAGATTCAAGGTCAGGTTGGATGGGGAGCAACCCGATCTAGTTGAAGATGTCCCTGCTCATGGCAGTGGAGTTGGACTCCGGGGATCTTTGGAGGTCCCTTCCAACCCAATCTATTCTATTCTATTCTATGAACCACCCTGGTATGCTGTGGAGGCCAGTGTAAGGAATGAAATTACTACACAACAATTTTTGTTGTCCCTCTCTGATCATGTCTATTTTATACATGGATATTTGAAATTGTTTGCTGATATGTTGCATGAGTAGCCCTGAGCTATCTCATCTGCACACTTCCTAAGAAGATGAGAAAAATGGTATATAAAGGCTAAATAAATACCATTCACCCAGGTGAAACAGAAGTTTTGGCTTGGTAACAGAGTTTATAGATGCTGGCTTCCCTTTTGGAAGGGGGAACAGGGTGCAGCAATCCAGAGGCTTCTTAAAGAATGTGGGGAGAGAGCAGCTAGAACTAAGTTTTCCAAAAGAAGGGAGGGGGAATAAAGACACCTCCTCCTATACCAGCTTCCATCTTCCTCAGTGCCTGGGCTGGCAGTGGGGGTTCTCTTTAGCATTGTTCTGCTGCTCCTTTCTTGTCCCCCCCTTTTTGTTTCTGTACCTCCTTCACTTTCTCTGCTTTGCTGGTACTACCTGTTTCAAGATATGCAGCATAAGGAATGTAGTATCTATCCTGCATATTCCCTGTTTCCTGAGTCTTGGGACATGGCCTAAATAACCCACTCTACACATTACTAAATCACAAGGCCAAAGCTGTAGTATCATGTCTTACAAATGCTCCTCAGAATAACTGGAGCCAGAGAAAAATGAGCCCAACATGGTGAGGTAGAGCATGCCTGGAATGCAAAGGCACATCTGTGAGGAGGTGGGAGAAGCTGCTCCAAACCAAACCTCATCTCACTCAGCTGTTACTGAGCATCTCACTTAGCAGCCAAGGAGAGAGCTCAGAGCTGTTAAGACGATTAGTATCCCATAAGACACATCTCTCTTTGAGTCACTTCCTGACCAAATCAAAACCACATCTGTCAGCCACCCTATTCTTTTACAGGGGGCTTTTCCTGCTGGAATTAAGGTATTATCAGTGCGAGATACTGCTAAGACTGCTTCTCGGATAATAGTTGGATATTTTATTCAATGCTGAAAATACCAACCTTAGCCTAAGCTTAATCAAAGTCAAGACTTGAGGCTGATGGGGGATAAAACCAGTCCTAAGCCACAAAAATTCTGCAAGACAAGCAATGTGAAAAAATTACTAGGAAAAGAGATTTCTTTTCTCAGACCAGGTGACAAAACTGAAGAAAGGCCCAAAACACAGATGAACTCCTGAATACACGGTACTTCTTCAAATTAATACCACTTTTAAAACCAGCAATAAAACAATAATTTACTGCATAGGCCTTATATTGATGTCAGGAGTGATAATTGCACATGTTGAGAGTGAAAACAAGAGTGAGGTTCAGCTGAAGCTAGCAGAACTTGCAGATATATATTCTACTCCAGACATATGTTCTACTTAGTTAAAAAAAATAAAAAAAAAATCCCTAGTAAACTCAAAAAGCTCTGAAAACGGCAAAGATACACATGCCAAAAGCAAAATTAGCATGCATTTGTTGACTGCATAATTATACTATGCAGCCAATTAGCGAAACCATCAACAGAACATAAAAATACAGAATACACAGAATAAATGCCAGGGCTTGTAAACTGTTGGTTGTAGCTGCTCAGCTACTGGGCCCCACAGGTTATTATCTGCAGCAAGAAAGATATGCTGCTGTTGTGCTGCCTGACCTATTGTTTGACTAAAGGTTGAACTCGTGTCCTGAGAGATCAAAGGGCCCCGGTTTGTGGGAAAGGCAGCTCCGGCAGCAAAAATGGCAACAGGGGAACGCTCAACTGCAATTTCAAATCAGTAGATTCCTTCTGACTCTGCCAGTTGCAGAGCCCCCCAGAACTCTCTCACAGCCTCTGCGGTCTATCTGACTGCCAGATTAAAAGGGTAGTAGATTTTGATGCTTTGAGTCGGAGTCTCTGTTATCTTGAATTTCAGGAGTCCATTATCAGATTCCAGCTAAAATAAAGTTTACATTGCCGGCAGCTGACAAGTTCAGCTTGCAAACTTTGACCCTTTCTTCTACAAGAGGAATATACTCAGTGAGGCAGAGAGAGTAAAAGACTGTGCATTGAACATAAACCAAATGATATCTTCCAGCAGGCACGAGTTTCTCAAGAAGACGGAGCCAGCCTCTTCAGTGGTGCATGACAGGAGGATGAGAAACAACAGTCATAAACTGAAACAACAAGAGGCTCTGTCTGGATATAAGGAAAAGCTTTTCCATCATGAGGACGCAGAAGCACCGGAGTATGTTGCACAGACGTTATGAGGTCTCCATCCTTAGAGATTTTCAAGACTGGACTTGATAAAACTCCGTGCAACCTGGTCTGACCTTGGAGCTCACTCTGCTTTGAGCAGGAGTTTGGACTAGAAACCTCCTGAGTTCTCTTCCAACCCTATGATCCTATGATTGTGTGATATTCTTCCATTCATTACAACCCTCTGCCCTGGGGAGCTGCTGTCCATCAAGTGAAAGTCTACAATTTACTGACTCCAGCTGTGAGAGTTGGCTGCTCTGCTCCACCACGGTACTGTCTGTAGTCCAGCAGCTCATTTCAAACTGCTTATACAAGCAGAGATGAGCACAGGTCCCATCTCAAAGATGTTGACTACCAGTGATTGCTCTGTCTCAGCTAAACCAACACTTGAGGTAAGATCTGTGTTGACAGCCTCTGAATTTAGAAATTATGCTACCAGGTCAACAGACTTTCCAGCCAAAGTAACATTGACATTACTAGTTTCATGATAGCAAGGATTCATTTTAATACAAGTATAGTTTCTACCTTTTCCACACATGGGTATGCTTTCACTTCATTTGATTTAGACCCTTAGTGCAGAGGATGGTCGTTGTCTGGAGTTCTTTGGAAAATTTTGACAGCATCCAATTTGTGATCATATGATAGGAAGTACTCTCTTCAAAAAATACCGTTCCTTTTTCATTTCTTTATGTAAATATTCTTTAATGTAATTGCTCAAATTGGAAAGGATTCTCTCAACAATGCCGCTGTGCCAGCTAGGTTCCTCCCTCTGCTTACTAAATACTTCTAAAGCTCATCTTGTAATCAAGTCACCTGATGCTGTACATAAATCAATGACTCAGTGAGTTTGCCTGCAGCAACTGTAAAAGCCAAATGAATGTTTGCAAGGAGCTGTCTGGAATTAGGATCTCAGTTCTTCCAGGTATTAATTACAGCATATTTAGAAAATAGAAGAACCTAAAGTTGATTATAATAAACAACTCTGCTAATGGCCATCTCTAGCTGAAACCACCTGTAGTTACATGAATAATTGGCTCATGTTAGATGATAAGTAAACTGTAAATTCAACATACTTAGTGGATTTTGGATTTTGTTCCTGTTAACAACTGAATTATTTTTATTTATTTATTTTTTTTTACTTAATTCAACAGTTGTTGGCCACTTCCTATGGAATAATATCAAACTTGAGAACCAAAACAGCTAATCTGCTCAACTGCACTTGGCAGTGTTAGGAGTGAATTTCAACTCACTGTAGAAGTCTAGAAAAATACTTTTTTATGTTTCAAATTCTACTTCGCTGAAGGAGAATTAGCACACAAACCTTATCTTGACTTCTTGTATAGGAAAGGATTTCACACTTAGAGCTTGAGTCAGCTAATAGCTATGCCCATGAGATACCCTGGCAGATCTAACAAAAACCACAGATGCTTAAAAAGTAGTTATTCCTGTATCTGCCTTCTCATTGTCTGCCTTGCCTTAGCAGACCGCTTCATAGCATACACTTCCTTGCTCATGTGGCTGGTTCAGACAGTTTTTTTAAACTTTAAGAATCAATGGACTGGAAATGTTTCTCAGTGCAGCACAAAGTTTGCAAGAACATATCAACAGACAGTTCTTTTAATGCATATTATTTATTTATTTAACCACTGTTCCCCACTTGTCTGGTAGGAACTAGATGTCTTCATCTGTTGGCGCATATCAGTTGGCCTGATTTTGTTCATAAATGTGAAATGTGACCCTTGTTTCTTCGTATCATTCTAGTAAATGCGTGATGTGAAAAGACATTTCTCAGTGTGTACAAAACTATTCTTTTGATTTTTGCTTTTTGTTTAGAACTCATAATCCTAATGACATATAGGAAATCGACAGTTGCATATGCATCCATGCATATATTTTGACATATGGCTTGGGAAGCTGACTACAAATCATGTAGCTTCAGAAATTAGCTACATAGGCTTTGGCCTTTGCTGTCTAGTAATGACACCAGCCATTTCTGCCTGGAATAGTCTTTGAGGAACTGAAGGCTGCAGTGGCTCTCCCTAAACTCCATAGAAGACCAACTATAAGAAATGATTTAGGGAGAAGAATGTTCTTATCAGAAATTTCATAGAAGTTCTTGAAGACTAAAAAGCATCTGTACTTTAAATTGAAAAACTGGTCAAGAACTTCAGAATGAGCCATAATGTGTCTAAATGCTACATGCCGCCATGTCTAACTTACAGTTTGCAGAATGAGACACCTGTGCTTCCTTCCTCACAGAAATGGAGGAGTCTGAGGTATACACTTACAAGTGCAGACAGCTTACCATGGAATACCTATCATGCTGTCGTTACTGCCACCAGCTGTCTGTCTTTCCCTCTCTCAGCAAGTCTCAGATAAAGATGCAAAGATGTCTTAGCAGCTCTTGAAGAAGCCATTGAACAGGCGCAAGTTGCAGCCCAGTATATTGAGGAAAAACAGAATGGGTGCTCGTTTATCATAACAATGTTGTAAATTGTGGTGGTCTTCTGTAGTGGGGCCAGTAACATCCAAGATGACGCTGGATAAGCTAAGGATAAGAATCACAGTGGCTGTCTCAAGAGAAGTGAGCACCAAATGTGAGTCTTCTCAGAATGGAGATCAGAAAATCTTCGTGCTGACAAGTCAGTGAGGAAACACCCCCACCGATAGCATGGAGCATAATGTCTTTGACCTCAAATCCCTTTGATAAATGACTGGGTCATGGCTTGGGAAAACAGCTGGACTGTCCATCTGAGGATCTTCTTCTCTCAAAAAAATTAAGTAAAGCTCCATTTGCTTTTAAAATTTAACTGCTACAGGTTGTGGTTTGCACTGAACAAAGAAGGGTCAAAAAGCCGACCCAAATCTGGGAGAAGGCACTGGACAGTTTGAATCCCACCTTACCACAACATCATATAAACCATCATTTTGCAACCAGCCTTATGGGTGCTTCCTCTCTCTGGACCAGTTCGCCTTGAATTTTTTGTGCACAGGAGAGCAGAGGCAACAGAAGAGAGAGAACTTCTGTCCCTATAGCCTATTCTCTCTCTATTCTNCCTATTCCCTGCAGTGGTTAGAGGACAGCCCACAGATACTTTTTTTTAAATGGATGTCACTGTAGTTTTAGAGTGTAACTATCTCTGCATTTTGTGAGATCCTGGGCCCTGACATTGTTTATTATGTGCCAGTTTTTTGTGAAAAAGGGCCCTAAATAAACTTAAATGAAACAATGCTATGGTTAGGCCAGAGATTAAAAAATTATGTCTTCTGGGCTGAGAGAAAAAGTTGCTGAGGAAGCTTACAGGTCATTTAGAGAAATATCTCAATTTTGGAGTTTGGTGCTTCAGTTCTGGATACATCCTCCTTAGCAATAGAAAAACACTCTCTTTGTATCCACCTGGTCAACAGAAGCTGTTTATCGCTGCCCACCTCTGCATGGCAGATTTGTGTTATCATTCCCTTGACTGCTGCAGACAAAATCCTCAAGGTTAGCCTAACTGATGATCTAAACTAACCTGACCAATTTTTTCAGAGGTCAATTCTCCATTGGCAAAAGGAGCAGTGGAGCTAACAGCAGCGATAAAGTAGTTAGAGACAGCAATGTCTCCCATCAGCACAACTAGATTTGAGGGAAGATGTCTCCATGGTTTTACTACAATCACCTTCATAAAAATGTGAAAATAACTGAGCAACAACTGTGGGTGTAAGAGCATTTCCCACTATCTAGACATCTCGATTATTTTATGAGAAAGATCAACAGCTAAGTAAAATAATGACTTAATTATAGTAACTTGCCTAAAGGGTTTTAATGTGAAGAGTAGAAATATTTATGAATAAATGAGGTCATATGGAAAAGAAAAAAATCTATCATGACACTGCAATCCATCAGACCGTGGGACGGTCTTCTAAGACATGGTGGAGGTCTCAGCTGAAATGGCAGATCAAATTACACAAAATATTTGCTGTGCAAGAGGTCAGCAATCCTCTAGTCGTGGAGTGTCAGATGAAGGAATCTGATTTTTTTTATTCTTCCCTGTCTGATCTTGGCTGTCCCACTGCAGTCTTTTGAGCAGACTGTCATAAGAGTAAGCTGCACTCGCAAATCAGAAATACAGTCTCTACTAAGATGGTAATAATTTTCTAACCTTTTAAACTAAGGATGCGGTGAATTTTCTTTGCTTCTCATTGTCTTCATATTAAAAATACCTTGATATGGACAAGGCACAGCAGGGGTAGATTTTGGGTAAAAGAATAAAAGTAGGTCTTCATCTTGAAAGACATGATTTGTAAGACGATTATACATCTGACAAGATGTATTGCCTTGTTTTTATCCCGGTGACTAGAAAGCTTCTTGCTTAATTTTATTTGCAAACAGCTGCAAGACTCAGCATGTGAAGAGAAGAACGTCATGGATGAGTATTCTGGGCTGGCTGCCCAAAACTTGTTATGATCATTATACATCCCTCACACAGTATGTGACAGTTTTCCCATCTTCATATGTGATTCTTTGTGTAAAAGGAGAGCTCAAAGGGCTGTCTTGGAGTATAATTATGCAACTCCAATGTAAATAATAAAAAGTCAATAACAAAATTAGAAACTGATAGAAACATGAAATGACTTCTGGTTTCCTGATGCACTATGAGTAGTGCTATAATAATCAAGCTAGCAAAATTCAAAGCTCTGAAAATAAATCCAGTGGTTAGCAATTGTTAAAATATGAAGCTGAGAGAAAACATGAAACTTTTTCACTCTCACTTCAGAAGTTACCTAAAGCCTGATCTCTCCAAATGGAGTACATTACCTTGTTAACATTGCTAAATGCATTCCACTTGGACATATTATTTGCAAATAAAAAGATTTTTTGGATTTTGTATTCTTTGTAATAATCTGCATAGTGTTTTTAAATGCTCCATTTTTAAGGCTTCTGGAAACTGTCATACATAGTCTTCGTTGATGATTACATTGTTGATTTTTATGCTACTTCTTTCAGTGTTTCTGCTGCTGCCTGTACAGTGAAGGCTGCAATGGAAATCTGCCTCTTAACTTCTTCCCAGGCTTCATGTTGATCAGCTTTGTTTTTAATGTCAAATATGGCATCATAGATCCCTGGGAATGATTCTCCTGCATACTTGTTATGGCTGCTTGGAGCAAAGATGACATGCCTGTGGGGAAGTTGAGGGAAAAAAAAAGAATATTCTGCATTAGGAAAGCATACTATTTTCTGAATAAAACTAATCTGTTTCTATATCATCTGCTAAATTCTTGACATTGAAGATGTAAATAAATTATTATTGCAGCATTAGTAGCTATAATCTATGAAGCAAGAAAATAACATAAACTAAATTATTCCATGTGAATTCCAGAACTTTATCGCTAAGAAGACTTGAGATAAAGTTGACTAAAGTATTTTCCTTTCCCTCATTTTAGATGAAACAGAAAGATAAAAACAAAGCCAGCTTCTTTTCTCACAGATATACACAATCTCCAACAGATGCAGGCATGCTTTGAGGTAGGAAAGCTGATGCTTTAACAAGAGACTGTTCTCAACAGACTTTTTATCAGAAGCTATGAGGGGTACAAGGACTGTAGATTTTAAGTTCTCTTTCTACAGTTACTTTTTAGTGGAACTTCTTAGTGGAAAGATTGCTGTTCCCAATTCTGCAGACTGATAGAAGGACCAAAAGCTAGACTTGGCTTGACTATTCTGCCTCTCAAACATGATTTATTTCTTGAACTGGATGAAAGAACTACTGAACTCACTTCACTGCTGTTGAAGTACTGCCCTCTACACTGTATTTGCTAGCATGACTGTTCTGCTATAATCGATCAAATTGTAGATTACACCCTATTTCACTTTCAAATCATAATTGCTTCCTATAGATCCTTTAACACTGAAATTACTTGAACTGAGTCCAGGGCCAAACTTTTAGATCTGTTTAGAAGCCCACGGAAATCAATTGAAATGGGTTTACTGATCTGAACAGGCTTCCAACAAGACTTTTCCTCATTCTGTAGAGTGTATCTCACTGAAGTTTTCCCTAATGTTGTATTCCCTTTTCAATCTTATTTGTCCTGTTTAATCTACTTTTACCACATTGAATAAAATCATTACAATTCCATTTAGAGACCTGTAAGTCTTAAAGGAATTCTCATAGGGTCCTTCAGGCAGAAAGCGAAAAATAAGCCTTTCTTACCTATAGAATGGCCTGCCAGGTAATCCAAGAGGATCAATGAAAGCCCTTTCTAGAAACATCAGCTGATCATTTAGTGATCTGACAGCAAGTAGGCTAAAAAGAAAACAGATGAATATGTTAGCTATAAAGTGTTTAGCCCACTCTCATCCCGTGACCCAATGTACAGAGCTCTGGATTTCTGAAGGACAGTAGATCCGGGATGTTGAACTTGACATGTAGCCCACAATACAGTCCAAGTCAGCTAACCTGCACAACAGAATTATGCTAATCTGTACTGTGAGACAGTCTGGTTCATAACCTGAAAGTCTCTTAAAGCTGTTTTTAAAGACCAAGGAATAGAGTCAAAGAAGACAGAGACTTTCAGGCATTTCATGTTGCATCTTATTCCTTTATCTCCTTTCCATTAGGATGCTTAGGCAGACCATTTTCTTCTTTTGTACCACAGTTTTCTAAAGACTCTATTTTCCGCAAAGCCAACCAGCTGCAAATTACTTCAATAAAATCATTTATCTTTATGTAAAACCACAACATCTGATAAACAGGAACCTTGTGATGTTAGAATCATCTTTTGAATCAGCCAAGAATTGTATTTTTCTGACAGCAGACTGTAAATTCCCTAGAGCAGAGACCATCTGTGTCTGTGTGCTTTGAATAGCCCTGAGCACACTACTGATGCTTAACAAATAAAAGAACTGTAAAGAAGATTATACTGAATGTATGTGGGTTTGGTAGTTTACATCCAAAGTAACTTATTGTAGCACTTCAAAGGCACTCACCAAGAAAAAATGGTAAAATTTATATCATTGTAAGCCTGGAGTAACTCTACTACTGCCAATGAATTTTTTTCAAGTTTACACCAGTGTAAACAGAAACTGAAACTGGTTCATTGAAATAAAGCTTAGATTTAGGCCATCCATCAATGAAACAGTTTTGAAAATGTCACATACATGTCATATGTCATAAATGTCATATTTTACGGAAGAAATTTTTGTTAACTCATTATCTTGAAAGTTGCTGCCATTAAAAAGATGGCTTTTATTCTCACTTAGTCTTCCATAAGGGTAAGCATATGGCTAAATTAGATTCTTCCCAAGAAATGTAACATACACATATGTATATATAAAAGGAAGTTTAGTTTCATTCTGGGCATGGCCTACAAAGAATAAATTAAGAACTAAGTCAAGTGCAAATTAGGCCTTTCAGCATAGGTGGTACACAGAATTATGGGAAAGCTTGCCAAAAAGCTTGCCACAATTACAATCATGGTATAGATATATTATTTTTTTTCATTAAGTGGTACCAGTATCTTGAAAACTAGAGTGCTGGCAAACAAAGACCACAAGTCAACATTGTTTTGTCCAGTGACAAAATCCCAGGATGTGTCCCTACTTGGAGGGAATTACACACCTGAGCTGGCTCTGCTCATGCTAATAGTCACATCCATGTATCATCCCGGCACTGCTTCTCAACTAAAACCTGTCAAGAATCGACACAAATTACCTTGGACACTTTTTGAAGCTAACATGGCTAGATTCCCAGGCTCTGCAGTGACTCTGATGTCCACTAATTCAACATTTCTATACTTTGTTTCCTAGAGTAACCAGATCCTTAAAGACAAGAATCTATAAGGACTTATAATGAAAGAAATGACAGACAGTCATTTGTCACCAAGGTTACTCAGGGGACTAAATGCAAGTGAAGACTATGCCCTCTGAGCCCAGAGGACTACATGGAATATTTGACTGAAAGAAAGAAAGAGTTAAACTCACTTATTGATATCTATTTGTTGCAGTCTCTCATGAAAGCTAGAAGCAACTTCTGTAAAATTTTTCACAGCTGAAAAGAGAGCATCTGGAGGGAACAGGAAGGAAGCATTTAACTTCAAATTCTTAAGGAATCATTTAACAAAGCAAATCCTTCAAATTAAAGCTTTACCTTTCATTGTGATCATGACTTGTAAATTCTCACTGAACAAAAATCAGATGACCCTGTATTACTGCATTAAAAACTATGTAATTCTCTGTGAAAACTTGCCTTGGAGACAATAGAAATCAGTATTTTTGTGAATATTGCTTATTGCTTGCTACTTGAAAAATGTACAGAAATACCAAAAACCAGAGCACATATTGCTTGAACCAGGCTGTTCAGGTAGGTCTGAGATTTTATAAATCCCCAAAACCTATGTTTTATCGGTATGTCCCTCCACACGTGCAGAGTTTTGAGAAAGACCGAGAGTATGTGTGTACGTGTGTGTGCATGCGCACATATGCCCAATATTTGTCACTAGCAGCCAAGTCCTAAACAGCATAGCATATAATGTTGCCAATAAAATAAAGGCTTCTGAGGCAGGAGGCACATTGTGAATCCCTGTAACGTGAAATATTTCACGTGCCAGCACAACATCCCTATTGTGGCATAGGGATGAATCATTCCTGCCTGACCAAGCCCCGAGGCAAACTCCTCATGATGCTTGCACTTGCCATCATGTGCCCATAAACTGAAACAAGAGTTCTGACTGGATATAAGGAGGATATTTTTCATTCTGAGGACAGTCAAGCACTGTGGTCCAGAGAGGTTCTGTAGTCTCTGTCCTTGGAGGTTTTCAAGACCAGAAGAGCTGACCTCAGAGCTGACCCTGCCTTGGGCAGGTTGACCTAGAGACCTCCCGAGGTTCCCCCTAATCTGTATTATCCTATGATAAGTGTTGAACAGAGAATTATCCAACACCATAAGCTGCAAAGCAGGGTGATTTTTTTTTTTGAGGGACCAAGACAAAGATATGTTGTTGCCAACATTTGTGAACCAGACACTGGTCAAAGAATATGCGACAGTAAGTGTTAGCTCTACTTGGCAATGGCATAGTCTCTACACAGGCAGACTAGTTACAAAATATTCAAATTTCAAATTATTAGAGAGTGTGGCTCTTGTTTTATTTGCTGTTCACAGACCACAAGGTGAAATACCAGGTCATGACTAAGACATACATTAAGATAAGGCACTGCTAGCATTAACAGAGGAGGAATATGCTGAAAGACTGTACGTACCAAAGGATACGTTGTATGTTGCCAGTTCCTCTTCATGATTCCTTGACAAATTATAGATGATGTGAGCATAGTTGCTCACAGCTGATGCATAATCTCTACAGTCAAAAGGAAGCACAATGGAGTTGGCCAATTCAAACACCAGCCCTCCCCGTACCTGAGCTACTGTCAGATGATTCTTGAAAGTGGGATCATAAAACCTCTCCACAATTTCATAGGTTTCATAGACACTGTGGTAAACTGGGTAGCTGCTATATTTTTCTACATTCTGAAACAAACAAACCCAAACAAAACCATTATTCAGCTGTGGATACTTCATCTTTGCTTGAAAACCTTTGCTGTGGGATTCAAGGCACTGTAAAGTTAAGTTTTCATGTCACACTAATCCTATGTAGCCACTACAGACAGTCAAATGAGAAGAACTGCTCAGCAGTGTCTCTCTTAGACATCAACCTATGATGAGATGGACAGTCATTTGGAGATGCCTTTCTCCACTGACCACATGCAGAGCCTAAAGAAGGTAGCTAAGAACAGACACATAACTTTTAATTGGCTAAATAAAGGTGAGATTGCTCTTCCTCTCTTTGCTTGGATCTCAGCAGTCATTTCTGTTTGTGTCTTTGGACATGTCTTTTCAGAGGAAAAGGCCACATTGAATAGATTGTTCCTTGAACATTTCTCAATTGGTCTCATCTCACAGTATGCTCCAGAGTCAAACCTATATTTTCCATAAAACATGAACCATTTTGAATCCAAAGCTTAGTAAGTCATTCAAAAGTCATCATAAGCCACTTATGAGCCTTTATCAACCATAGGTAATTCTGAGCACATCCATTTACCCTGAGCAGAATTCCTTTTGTCTGACTGACACCAAGCTGACCATTGCTATTTATTAAATATTCATGTTGTAGTAGCACATAGAGTTCTAGTAAGGAACTGGGACTCCACTCTGACACACTACACTGAACTACTCCAAACACCTGGCAGTCTAAATGGCTCAAGTACAGGTGATATTATTCAGGCAGTTACAGGGGAGACAAAATTACAAAGACACAGACTTACCCAATTTTTACTGTAACGTGCTCTCCCTGAAGCAATGCCAAGACGTTGAAAAAAGACTTCAAAGTCATTGCCAGAACCCAGTTTATTTATTCTTTTAACAAGAAAGAGGAAAATGCCTTGAGTGACAATACTTAAAGTATAATTTTAGTTTGCTTCCAAGTACTGTTGTAACTATTTATTCTGCACTCTTATTCACTACGGTCTTTCCCTAGTCTGCTCTTTCTATCAATATACCATGAATTGCCTGTGACCCTTACATTACACGCACCTCATCAATTGCATTCTCGGAGGAGCAGAGTCATCATTCTCAGGGGCAGAGAAATCAAACTCTCAAGAAGAGAATTTAACTCACTGTCTTTAATCATTGAGAAGACCCAATGACCTTCTTCCTACTGAACTTCCACTATTCAAAGCTCTCAACTCAGAGAAAACACAACAGTACTAGCATGGCTCCACGGAACGGAATCAGTCTTTGAGGCTCTGTCGAGAAACCCTGGTAATTCTGAAGGACAGTATTGTAAAAACCTGTCTGATGTGCTCCCTGGCCACCCAAACTCAGAGGCCTTCCAGGAGACTTGAAGTGAGTGCGAGGGAAAGCTGCTGTGTTTAGCATCTTGTGTGCCTGACACTGGCTTGTGCATACAACCCTTATTTGTCTAAACCTCTATAAACTACACTTTACTTTCTATATTTAAAGCTTCCTGTTCATGCCACAAAGGCAAGTTCACAAAACGGTCGTACAAGAGTGTATCAGCTGCAATCAACAAAACTCTGAAATTTATACCAGAATTGCACCATTTGTTTTAGGGGCTTAGTTTTTCAAGTAGATATTTCTTTAAAACCCACACTCTAAAAGTTATAATAACTTTTGGTATACTGTTTATATTATTTTTTTTTGTCACTGACCTGGGGACATCGTTATATTCTCTTGATGGATTTTTTTTATACCAGCTCTCATAAAGAGATTTTCCTTCAAACCCCTCATCAGGACTTGGTATCTAGAAAAAGTTTATTGTAAAAAAGACAAAGGGTACAATTTTAAATGTTACCAAGCAACAAATCTACAACCTGTCATCAAGTAAAGCCTATGGCTTAGGGCAATTAATGCATCACAGTCTTAAGCCCCTCAACCTTTCTGCATTTCCATTTTAACTTTTCAAATGCATAGCATTTTTCAGAGGAATAGTTTATTTGCCGAAAATAGGTAATTTTAAATGGAAGAAAACACAGGGAAAGCAAAACATTTCAAGTCAGTATTTACATTCTGATATTTCTTTATGAGATTTTCAGCCATTTAATTTAAATATTCAATGCAAAAAACCCTCATAAACCCAAACCCTTTTGTTTCATTTTGGCAGGAAATTGCAAACAATTTTGTCTTGGGTTAATTCGAAACTGTTTCTACCTTGTTGTAGTTTACAAAAATAACTTTCACGGATACAGCAGTAACCTTAGAAGGGCAAAGTGTATAGTACTTGGTGTTTATGTCATCATAGCTGCTACAGAGGCATACAAATCATAATCACCCTGAAGTTCATTCCTATCACTCTGACTACTTTCCAGATTACTGACCACTTTAAACACTGTGGGTATTTTTTTCATCTTTTCTTTCTATTGGTGGGCTGCTGAGGTTTTATTATCTTTCATCTATTAAAGATTATTAATATCGATTCTATTATTAATATCTATATCTACTATGTAAGAATTACTCCACAATAGGAATAAAAATAAAATGAATACATTTGATTTTTTGGTCATGAAGCTAATTGTTCATAGAATGGTGCTAACAGCATTAACTCTTTTTGCCACAGATTAACCTTGGATGGGATCACACAGGACCTGCTTTCTGATCAGCATTCTCTTCAGACATCAGCTACCAACACGCTGTGGTTACAGGCATTCTTCAGCCTTTGTTGCTGCTTCCCAGCTCCAGGATGAGTTACGCAACCATGTTTACTGGTATTTAGGCCAACATTTTAACGATTGCTCTTGGTGCCCAAACTGAGACTCTGCTGACCTGATTTTCTGACTGTTCTGAATACCTGCACTTAGCACAAGTTACCATGGGAACTGCAGGTGATCAGCTCTTCTGCAGTTCAGGACAGAAATATCTTTATCTGGGCACCTATTTTTAACAGACCTAAATATTATTTGTTGTCTTTCAATCGCCAGAAAATTATTATACTGAATTACTACATATCATTTACTTTTGTACCAGTCTAGTGCCAGCTTCCAAGAGATAACAAATTAACGACCCTGGAAAAGACAGATGACTGAATAAATACAGTAGATGAAGACAGATATAGTAGATTCATAGAACATACACAGTAGTTGAACGTGCATTATATATATGTATATAAAACACACAAAGAAGACTAATCAAATGTTCATGCTTTAATACAGATGAACAGAAAAAAAAAAACAACCCAGAAATAAAAAGCCCTTTAGTGCTAAGACCCTCTCTCAAAGCAAGTAACATCTTAAATCTAAGATGATGAGGCTATTTCCTGAGAAAGGTCCCTACCTTTTAATTTTGTGTGCCACACAGATACATGTGAGACCATCATGTTCAGAGCCAACGAATATCTAACAGGGTACAATGAAGCAGACCACAATGATTGAACCTGTCACATCATGCTAAAACCAACATGGTAGCAAGCCTAATTTCTTCCCCTGCCTAAAGGGAGTCAAAGTTTCCCACTACCATGGGCACCGTAGCAGTTGGACTGGGCAACTAGGTTTGTGCTTGTTTCTGTAATCTGGCTCATGGCATTTTTTTTTTTATTCTTTTGTTCTTAGAAGGAATACTTTCACAGGAGGAGTGGAAAAATCCCCTAATCCTGAATAACTAATAATTTAATATACAAACTTGAAATCCCTTTACCACTCCTGGGAAAAAGCTCCAGTTACTTAGCTATTGACTTACAAGGGGTACTGTAGTCAGAAAAGAAAGAAATATCTGACACCATATTTTATACACAGACCCATCTAATAAGTGAGCACTGAACATGCTGGCTAAAAATTTCAAGTTATATTACCTCTTTAGTCAGACTGTACACCAGTCTGTACATCAGTGGTGTGCAATCCACTCGTAGTGTGTAGTTTCCTGAAAAACAGGAAAAACTGTTTATTCGAAGAAGCTAGTCCTACTCAGCTGAAACCTCATGCCATTATTTGTTAGTAAGAAAGGGACTAGAGAGCTACACTCTCTACAAGGAACAAGCTGACTCTCCCTGTAGAAGAGTTTTCCTGTGATCTTGTCAGTGCATTTTTATTGGTGAAGATGAATTACAGCCCAGCTTTTGAAGCAACCCTTAAGAGCTTTTCTTATGGCCCTATATTTATTACACACATTACTGGAGGAGAAGCTGACTCTAAAGAGTTGCCATAGAACTGCTGACAGGGACACAACAGTTCTTGTACCTCCCCATGACTTCCCAAATAGTGTAGCTACTGTAATGGACTTCTTCCCTGAAGCAACAGGAATATCTGAAGGATACTTTATGATTCTGGGCCACGTTTTCCCCCCATATCTACTTACGAACTAATGCAACAACATTATCACATTGAAGCTTTCATGGATCTCCAAGCCAAAATGCCTCTTAAGTCATCTGGATATACCATCACTATTCCTGTAAAACACAAGTCAAAATTATGTACCTTCGATGGAGGAATCTGCATTGATATAAGCCACTCCTCGTGCTTGCAATACTTTGGCATTTTCCTATAAGAACAAAAAGAGGAAGAAAATGCTGATGAACATTTTTTTCCCTGAGAACTATTTTCCCATCCACAGAAGTACAGCTGTTTCAGGGAAAGTCATCAGATACTGCAAGGAGCCATATATTCTTGGCAGTTCAAAAGGAAATTTAAGAATGTGTGTGAGTGTGTGAGAGTGTAAGGAAGAGAGAGGGAGGGAGGGAAGAAGCGTTGCTTTCTGTTACAAATTTCTCAAAGACCTGCCACTGTGAAAGTTTCTCTTTGAACACTACTGGTTTACCTCAGCCCACTCTGTCGATCCTAACAAGCCAAATTCCTCTGCATCCCAGCTTGCAAATATCACTGTTCTCCTTGGCTTCCATCCTGCAAAAGACCATGAAAATTGTATTACAGAAATAAAGACTGCTTGTTACATAGTAACTAACGTGAAAACAAATGTCATTTTTTGGGGACTCATCTTTTATCCTTATCTGTGGGGAAACAGGTGTATTTAAGGAACTTTAACACCAACTTCTTCACTAATCTAATCTAATCTAATCTAATAATGGTCTGCTAATTTTGTAGCAATCACTTCTACTTCAATATTGTGCCAAATAATATATTCAACTCTCAGCTTTAATTGCAAGAAAATTTTCTATAATTCAAAACTCTGAACAAGGAAAAATAATGTCCTTGTGCACAAATTCTTCAAAGAAAGCTTTTCTAGTCTTTTTGCTGTGTTCAATTTAATACACATTGTACACGAGTGTCTACTTTGACAGAAAAGTGTTTGGCATGTTTTCATATCTATTACCGAATTTCTTTGACCTGTCTCCCAAATGCTGGATTTAAAAACCTAAGGAATTCCCTGTAAGTTTGACAGATCACCTTCAAAACAAAGATCTTTCACTTGAAATTCTGCATTCGATTTAAACCCAGCCCAAAGTTTTCCTTGAGGCTACTGGAACCTTTTCATCTTTTGCTTCCCTGCATTCCAAAGACAGTTTCCCCTGATATCCAAAAACTGGGAGGGAATGGAAAGAAAACTAAATGTCAATAGGTTTTAAGTGTAATGGGTAGGCAAAGAAAGTTCAAAGCACAGTATTTGAGTTATGTCAGAGCTTCTTTCCATGCGATGTCAGATAGGGAGATAGCGTTTGCTCTGACAGCAGCAGAAACCTGGTACAGTTGGCATTTGTTCCCATTATAATGTAACCAGGCATGAGGTATTTTTAACCATTACCTCCTATTATGTTTGCACAGCTCATTCTCTGCATTACACAGACATGCTTTATTTATTCTTGGGTCTGTCTCCAAACTGCAGTCGAGCACTGAGAAGGTTCTCGATGTTGCCCTGATGAAGCCTCGATCAGTCCACCACTGTATCAATTTTATAGGGCCACTGAAACATCCAGTCTGACCAGCCTCAAATACACAGTAATCAATTGTACTTATATGTCATATTTATTTCAGTATCTCCCATTTTGTATTTTGTTTTCCTTTAGGTGTACTTTCTCTTCAGTAGAAGTACCTCACACATATACCAAGGTTGTAACTGGAACTAATTAACAGCTGCAGAGTAGTGTATTTATTCAGGAGATCAGAGATACTCATGTTTAATTTTAAGCATATGCTTAAATCCCAGAGAAATCAATGGGTACTGCTCAGAGCAGTGATTTTGGTGTGCTTTAGTCTTTCATTACATTACCTTTGCTTTTTAGTTTTCCAAAGCTCCTCACAATCTCGTGAACCACAGCTGCCCCACTCTGAGGATCAATGCCACCAAATACCCATGAGTCGCGGTGGCCTCCCAGGATGACATATCTGTCTAGAGAAATTAATTATGGAGGTTTACTTAGAAAAACTCTTTTCCTGCCATAGAGATGTTAATTGGAAGTGATTTCTAGTTTTCCATGTAGGTATCTGGCAACAAACCTTAATGGTTTATAATATACATGATAGAAAGGCAAAAGACAATTTAAATCTCCAAAGACATTCTTCTGCATTTTCAGCCAGTGCTGAAGAATTTTTCAAACACAATAACATGATCTCATAAGACTTAAAACCACTTAAATTCCATGTTACTTCTATTATTAGAAATACTGCAGCTTTCCTCTAAACATAGAAGCATCTTTCCATATTTTACAATAGTGTGTTTCATGGTAAAGCTGATTCACTAA
The DNA here is from genome assembly GCA_008711295.1 of Anarhynchus alexandrinus. Lineage (NCBI taxonomy): Eukaryota > Metazoa > Chordata > Aves > Charadriiformes > Charadriidae > Anarhynchus > Anarhynchus alexandrinus. The sequence goes on along the minus strand of VUYV01000304.1, from coordinate 660,465 downwards.
TTATATTTGTACAGGATGCCAGCTCACAACATTAAGGTGTGCTGAATGCAGTATTCCTCCAAATACATATATGTAGTCAATCATAAAAAGGGTTGTCCAAATCATGACAGAGATGTCATTAATAAGATCAAAGCCAGACTAGAACTCTGTGCTACCATAATATGGTTAACAGTTGTGTTTCAGGCAACAGGGAAGTGCTGCAGTTACAAGTTAAATGATGTTATCATCACTCTAAGGTTGTCTATATATCTGGATTTTTAGACTGTAAAATCACACTGGTTATAAGAGACTGTAAGACAGACAAAAAGTCAATAGTTGTGGATATGATGTCTTCAGATGGAATGCAAAATCCATTCTCATGTTAGTAGGGAAGAAAATATCCACTTAATATTCTTTCAGTTGCGAAGTTACTTGCCTGAAGACAAATATTTCTGCCTTGATTACAACTCCCCCTTGGAAATCAGCATTTACAGTCAAAGTGCTGACATACCCCGAACCATATGAAAGCTGGTGCAATAAATATTTCAACACCAATGATCATGCAGTGCAATATTTTAGAGAAAACTATATTCGCCATTTCCCCCTTGTAATTACAAAGTGCATGTAGAGGTCACTGGACACTCACATTACACTCAAGACAAATTACTTTACCTGGTTCCACTGTGCCTCTGATGGTACCAATCACGTTGTAAATCCTTCTTACTTCATTGTTGCTATTAATGTGCATTTTCACCTTTCTAGTGTATCGGCAAGAAAATCCAAAGAAAAAATCCACCAGATTAGACAATAAAACATCTTGACACCTTTCAAAAGTGTACAATTTAACTTGTAAGGAAAGCATTTTGGCCAAATTTACCCTCCATTAAACCAAAATAAAACTGGAAAGATTTCAGTGTAGTTTTTTCTGGATTTATACTTGCGCAATTGAGAACAGTATTTAGGCCTTGAAAGCTCTGTATTATTATTGATGTCAATAAGATTTATATGGATAACAGGCTCAGAACTCGAAATTCAAAGATTTTTTTTGCTAGCAGCTAGTTTTTAAATTTGGAAGAGCGAAAGAAAAATGAAAACCATCTAATGTTAGAAAGGTAAATAGTTCTAATCATCTAGAGGTTGGTGCAAATTAGAACTGACTCCAGCACAGTCAACATTGATGTGGCTTCTCAGGCAGCAGAAAATCAGACAACCTGAGTTGCATCAAGACTCTTTGTTTGTTTATCTACAACATAGCTAGAGGTGCAACAACTCATCCTCAAGGTCTGTCTGTATATCTTTCAGAAAGAATTTTTCATGTGGTATGACTAAGACATAGGGAAAAGGTCAAACGGTTCATATGAAGTCAGTACAATAGCTCAGCCAATATTGAAACACCTGGATTTTAGCCCTAAACTGTAATTACTCAATCAGTTCAAAAACAATCCGAAGCAATAAAAATGACATTGTAGTTAAAGCTTTTTTTTCTGGAAAACTTGACTTGTACGTTAATACTGTTTTATATAAGGCAATAATATGACCAGAAGCTGGACCTAAATGAATTTTAAGAAGACAACAAACAAATTCAGTTCTCAAAAAAATAATCAGTCTCATCAAATAGTTTGTCAAAGGCTAGATGCTTTTCAAATGAAACTGGTTCAAGACTAGTTGGAAACTAAAGCAATATCCATCCAATCAAGATGTAAATCTACTGAAGCTTTGCACTGAGTGTCTTTCAGCCCAGGAAATGGTCTTAATCAAAGGAATGATGCAAATAACCCCAACTACTCTACCTTTGGTCAAATTCTATTGCTCTACTTGTTTTTCTCTGATCCCAAGCACACTTTTCTTACGAGACAAAACTGACCTTGTAGAATAATTTGTTGTGAAACCAGGACCCACGTTGTAAGATACATTCAAATTTCCTTTCCAGCTACTATGTGGTGGTGCATATCCTCCCATATGACTATTATGAAAACAAAATATCATTATTAGTTACAGACATCTTACAATAGCACCAAACACAAACCAGGAATCCCACTTCATTAGGTCCCACGCACACCAGTGACGGTCTTTGTTTTAGACAATTTATACTACAAGCTTCCACAGGAGAATAATCTGTCTTTTTGGCTACATTAATACTAGTAAATTCAACAACTACAATAGAAGCCCAGTACAAAAGTCTTTTCTCTTTCTTTTCAAATACTCTCATAACTTTCAAAAAACAACCTGCTTAAAATTCCTCATGTTTCCCATATACTCACCGCAGTAATGACTCAGCATCATGATAGCCAATGGGATGAACTGGAATTTTTGGGAGACCTACACCACTGGCTTTGTCTAATCGGTAGGTGTATTCTGAAAGCAAAAGAGAGGCATTTTTATATTTACAACTCTCAGAAGGAATCTGCACAGTTCATAGCACAGTCTTAACACTGGAGTCAGGGATAATCATTTCACTTTCCTCAAGGTCGGGCTGATATTTAGTAAGAGATTTCATTTTTTATGCTTTATCAACATGTTTTCAGAGAAACGCTAAAAAAATCCTCCAGTAGTGCCTGTAGTCAGGCATTTAGAGCCGGCTGGAAATTTTAAAATTGTTTGCTAATTTTTTTGCGTTGAAATGCTTTCAGGTAGAAATATTTGTCTCTATGGGGAGGAACTTCAGACTAAGCCCCAGAGAAAGAACAAGAGCAAATAAGGAGCCTGTAGTCTGATATTTGGAACATTCAGCTGGGAATTAAAAAATTTTGCCAGTTGATAAAAGATGCAGATAAAATCTTATACACTGGGCTACTGAATATTCTGCTTTGTTGCTTTCGTGAACAAAATGAAGTCTAGGTTTTGTTCTGACAAAGCTCAAATACAAATCATGTTTTTTTTAGAAATTAGAACCTTAACTTTCACAATGTGGTTAAAATTTGATGTTTGCAAGCCAGCAGGCATGGAAAAGAACAGTTTCCTCCTTCGTACAACATTCACAGGGAGGGAATTCACATTTGAGGGAAGCAGACAGGGATTCATCTATGAGACTACTGACTCGAGCATGAGGAACCAGAAATCTCCCTCATGGTCTGCTCCTGCCATGCTGTCATTGTGAACATGTATCCTCTTCCAGCTCAAGTTGTGCTCACTAGAGGCAACTTTCCCCATCACTTAGAGACTACTCTCCTTGAGGTGACTGCCTCCCTCAGATATGCTGGCTCAAGCGCTGGCATGAATGGCTCTTAATGCATTTCAGTCAAAATGATCTGGGTTAGGTACTAAATGAAAAAGCTTAGGCAGAGCTCAAATAAGCAGCTGAGGAAGCATGAAGTGAAGGTGATGAACCAGTGGGGAACGGTCATCTTCTCAGAAGCCTTAGTTGCAGCCAGGTGATGAGTCCCAGTGTGAAATGTCTCAGCATTGCTAGTAAGGGCTCTTGCGGAGTGAAAGCAGCCCAAATCCTGCAGAAAGAAGAACTGCAAAAGCAAAGCAACCTGTGAGCTGTGGAGGCTGGCTCCTTGCTGACTCACTGATGAGAAACAGAAAGAAAAGACTAGGGCTTCGGGTGTCGAATACTTGTGTTATGATCTCTGGGCTAACTTGGGTATGTCTGTGAAGTTAAGCAGCCCAGCACTGCACTGTGTGACTCCCTTAATATCCTCTCACTTTCTCTCATGCACCATTTGCAGAAGTGGCCTACCGATGTGAAGCCCAAAACTGCCTCTTTTGAGCAACAGAAAGACCAAGAAATAATGTGTTTTCTTCCAAGGGAAAGAACATCCCCATTACCTTTCCCTCCCTTCCTGAAACCAGACCCTCAGAGCATGACTTCTTTAGTGTCACTCACCTTTTGCAGGATAACCTGGTGTCAGAGGATCCCCTGCTCCATTCAGGTTTAATACATTTCCACGTTGGGCTCCTCCGCCTGGAAGGTTCCATCCATTTGGATAGGGATCTACTCCTGGGGCGCAGTAGTCAGCAGGGTCAGAGTACAGAATAACTCCCTTGGCACCTGCCAATTCAGCATTCTTCACCTGCAAAGCACATCTCCGGTCCCTATCCAGTCCTTTATAGCTTGACACAAGAGTTCAAGGGGCAAAAGAAAGTTATTATAAATTACAGTGATTATTCCTCAGGGCTTTTTACAGTCCTTGGGCTAAGTAAAGGGCCCATAACTGTCTCATATCATAAAATTTTCTGAAAACATATATGCAGCTATCAGGTTTCATATGAAAGGAAAAGGTTTGCTGTTCCTCTGAATTTTATATAGGAAATAACTGCAGTAATGTGGAAAACATCCTTCACAGTATTTCTACATAACCTGAGTTGGTATTCTGTCATCCAGATTAATACAATCAACTTATTGAAATGTACACATCACGGATGGAAAAAACTGTATCACAATGATGCAATCCTATCTTTCAGTTAGTCATGTATTTATCTTATTTACCTAAATGATGTTCTAATGTATCTCAAACTTCAGACTACACAGAAACGTTGTTATTATTGGACAGCTTGAAACTGTCTTTCACTGTGAACAAGCCTAACTCCAAAGAAGCTTGTTCACGAGCCTTAAGCTTATCACAGCAGAAGGACTGCCCTGCATGCTGTTTTGATTTTAAAAAGTGTTCTCATGAGACTTTATTATTGTATAATTCTGGTTGGTGGAGAGCAAAAGAAAGAAAATACATGTCATTCTGACATTCAAATCATTTTTGCCACTAGATAAGACAGTGATGTATAGTGACTGAGTGACAATGATCCTCAACAGTTTTAAACTTGGGTATTTTAATTCAGAAATACCAAAGCTTTTTTTTTTTTTTCCCCAGAAAATACAGTACTTGCCTTAATTCTCTATCCTATTTTTGCACACCATTAGGAAGTTGGAAAATCACAGTACATTTCTCCAGATTTTATACAGGCTATTGAATCCTTCAGTGTATAATTAATGATTAGAAATGAATGAACATATCATCCCTTTGTCAGTCAATGAGGGCATGTAATTTCTAAACCACAGGAAACTGCCCCTCTGGATACTAGTAACTCCAAGGTTTTTCTATTTAATTTTAATAAAAGATTCATAGATAGCAATACCTTCTTCAATTTTTCAGTCTTTTCCATTCAGATAGTATCTTTAAGAGTGGTAAACAATTTAGTCAAAATATTATCTGACGTAGAATATGAGTTACATGTTGCTTTTCACTGGTGAAAATGGTATGTATGTAAACCAGTGAGTTACCCACTTAAAAGCTCACAGAAGATTAGTGAACAGCATATAATAAGAGTTGTCGTTTCAGCGAGGAGATTCAGTGTTTGATACTCTTAGGTAACTGAGAAACACAAATTATAGTCCTGCCAAAATTAAGGTCAAACTAATTTTTGTACAAGAGCCAAACACACTTAAGATAGACTGTCTTCTTACATCCCTCTTCAGGAAATAATTTGAGTATAGGCCTCAAGTATGCATGTGATTATGTACTTTCTTATCAGGCCATGGAAATATGCAGAAATCTGTAGTTTAAAAATATTTATATGATAGGGACATTGAATAAACAAATACAGAATTTAAAATAAACTCCATACAGTTATAGTCTCTGCCTGGTGTACAGCAACCATTATAAAGAAACACAATATAGGCATCTTAAAGCACAGCTGAACCAATAGGGAAGAACAGCCTAGTTTAGAGTTAGAGTGTATTACTGAAGAATGTTAGTAATATTTTGGAACTCTTTATAGTATGCAAATGAATATAAAAATATGGAAAATTTTCCAACTTATCTACTTTTATCCTATCGATGTATTATATACATAATAAATATATATATTTACATCTTCTAAGAAAGAATCTTCTCTATGAAAAACTCAGTTATGCTAAAATCTCCAGAACACTTTAGTGTGTGTTTCAGTCTCTTGAAAATCAACTGAAGGACAGCACAAGTAACATTTTTATACAGAGGCATTACCTTATTTCCTCTGAAGATCTTCCCATATCTGGCAATAACAATCTTTCCTGTGCAGTTAATTCCCATTTCACGTTCTAGCTTAAAGAAGTCCTCGGTGCGGCCATAATTCACATACACTAACTCACCCTGATAGAAAGAGGTAGAATTTGAAACAAGAATGTCAATGAGCATGTCAAAAGGAGGATGTGATCTAGTAAGAGAATAAGCTGGGAACAATGAGCTCCGGGACTGGCTCTGGTATGAATTCTTCTTTGATCATGAGACAATTAGGTAGGCAAGAGACTTCTAATGAATTTAGACTCCTACCATCCAAACCTGCCAGACTTTGTCCTCAATGGCGGGTTAAGATAGGACTTCTGAATCAGAAACTTAAGAGTAAGCGCTCAGAATATGGCATTTACTTCTCTTCATAGTCAGCTTAAGCTGTAGTCAGTCTTGGACAGCTGGAGGTATTTTGGAAACAGACACCACTGTAAATATTTTATGCAGCAGAGTAAGCCAAATGATGCAAATATCCTATGAAATTCTCAGGACTCGATTTTCATTAAATACAGCAGAAGCTACAGGTGGTTGACTGTCAAAATAAATACACCTTGCACATGAATACAGTATTCTTCATGATTGTATTTCAGCCATGTTATTCAGTATTTGATGCATAATTAATCTTCCTTAATGTCTGCTACCTACAAGTTGTGTGCATTGTCTAAGAAGGTCCTGTAGTGCACTCCATAACCAATGAAGAGCTGGGAAGTTCTCTGAGAACTCACCCTTTCCAGGAGAATTCACCCCAAACCTGTTTTAAAAAGGAATTTAGAAAAGAATAAATTGGTCTTTAGATATACCTCTCATTGATTACACCTCAAAGACTTAGAGTAAATGTCTATAATAGGCCTCAAAGACTGGTTAAGGGAAAATGCCTACCATTTCAGACAACTAAAATTAGGTGACAGGAAACTCTTCCTTAGTGCATTTCTCCATATTACCAGACACCCCCAGAGAGATCTTCAAATTAATTTCAGAAAGGTATAAGCTTAAATCTCTTATACTGATAAAAATCACTGACTAGACATTCAGGTGGTCTCATATAACAGCATACAACATGTCCTGATAAGACTGTGGTACGGTCATTTTGACTGTATTGGTTTCATCAGTAATCTGCTCAAATTGCAATTTCTACTTAAATTAAGCAAAATTAATTCAGTTAGGATAAATACATGAAATAAAGGGGAATGTATTTAAATAAGGCAAACAGTTTCAAACCTAGTAAGACTCTGGTCCTCTCTGTTCAGAGAATAATTCATAAACACAAGGATTATTCTTGTAGAAGCTTTTCTGAATTTATGGAATGGTTTTCTCTCTCAGTAAAATCAAGTGTAACTCCACTGAAGCAAATACAGTAGTTCTGGTCTATTTATATTAAGCAAAAGGGGAATTTGGTCCTCCATTTTAACATAGTTTCTTTAGTCTTGTACAGAATACCTACATTTTGTATTTTTGTACAAAAATGTTGATTTCATTAGTTTTGCTTACATAATTGCAGAGGTGTAATTATAACAATTAATAGCAACCTGCTGGGTTCTCACATTTCAGGGCCCTTGTTCTACAATGGAGTGCAAAACAAGTTAACATGAGAATAACATTTTATGGTGAAAACCTGTTCACGCTTTTCAGGGTTTTTAAAAATAATGTCTTTGATTAAATAGATGCCATCACATAAAGAACAGTTCTGATCTTTAGAAGAAGCTCTCATAACTACATCTGATATCAAGTATATAATCTGTATTCATAGCATTCTGGTGTTGCCGAATAATTCATATTTATTCAATCTCTAGATTTCTGAAACTACATTAAAATGTACTTATTTGAAGATTCTGGCAATATTCAATATATTGCATAGTAAATCAGGCTTCCTTAATTAGATTTTTTTAGCATCTCTGAAAATTCTTCATCTCTAACTTTCATTAACAGGACTAAGAACTACATTGATGCAATAAATTTTTTATCAGACCATTGTGACAGTTTTGTATCATAATCTACTAGTGATGTGATTAAATCCCTCATTTTTATAGAACTATTACAAAACAAAATCTTCGAGAATGTAGTGTGGACTCATAAAATGTCCTTTCTGGGCTCTTTTAGCATAGTTAGAGATCTCAAGCACACCTCTTACTTGTGACCATCTTTAACTAGATGGGAGTACTTTTGTAGTCACTTAAAAAGGAAGTGAAGAGCAGAATTTTACCATTATTTATAATGGTAATGTTCCAAACTACTACTACTGTCTGATAGAATGTGATTTCTCTACTTTGTCTGCTTTCTGCTAAGTATTTCTGTTAAAAGAAGTTTCTGCTCAAAGCTTCACTTTTTTCGTCTGACTGTTTATTGGGATTTAATTAAAATACACCACACAGAAGAAACATACATTCTCTGACAATCTGTACGACAGACCAGGATATATTCCGTCTTCCATCTACTGAGAACCTAAAATGAGCGGAAACTACTTCTAAATCTCTGCAGGGTTTCACTCTAGCAGGCAAGTAGCTCCTATCCCACTCTGACAGTACTTAACCTTCAAAACACAGTCACTGCCATGTTATTTTTAAAAAGCAGCTTCAGGAAAAAGTAATAGTGATAGCAGTGCTGAACTGTATTTCCACAACTCCCTGATTAGAGCACTCACCCAGAAAATGTGAGAGCTGCGTTCTTGGCCTCTCAGGAACTTTGATCCATTTCTACCACTTTCCAGGAAGTTGCCCACTCGTGAGACTACAGTTAGCGTGGGATGCAGGTACTTTACAGCCTTCTCCCTTCATTGAATTTGGAGCTTTATGCAGGAATCATTCACATGATTGATGAGCAGAAAGAGAACCTACACTTGGCAAGTTTCAAATATCTCCCTCCATAGTTTAGTTCTGGGTTTTAATAGAATGGCTTTTAACATAAAGTACATAAACACGCCCGGGAGAACTCCGAAGAGCCCTGAACCCACTGAGTATTCCCACTGCTGAGCTATATACATCCTCCCTGTTTGCAGTACAGGTGCAGACAACTGCTCACGGGAGAATATTATTGCTAACAGCACTAGCTAGGTACCTGGAGCTCTTATCAAAGTATTATGTAATAAGGTGAACTTAAGCATCATATATTGAAAAGACAGTTTGTCTTTTATTTATTGGGTTTTTTCCAGAAACAATGTTCTTATATTTAATTAAAATAATTTTCTAAAGAAGAAAGCTGCAGCTTTTAAAACTTGTTTTTATTATTTCCCATATCCCATCACTTACTGTAGCTCTCCAGAAACTGAATAAAGCTGTAAAGTTATTCTGTCTTTCTTTGGGGATATCATGTTATGATACAAAGTCAGAATCCATGAATTTTACCTTACATTATGTTCCAAAATTCCCACTGCAATTCTTGAAATACTCAGAGCTGTCATATCCTAGGATACAGACTATCTGCCTAGTTCTCCAGCTTCCTTTGAGTATCTTAGGCAAATGAATACAGCATACCTTTTGTTTTCTGGACTTGCACAGCTTATTAACAAACTTCAGAAAGTACATGAATAATACTGGGCTGTGTGAGCAAAAGCATTGTTAGCAGGTTTCAAAGTCAGATACAACTTAAAAGCAGAGACTGGACCAGATGACCTGCCAAGCTACATTATTCTATGTATAGAATGTATAAACAGGAAAGATACTGAGAACAACAACAACAAAAATTTCTAATTTTACAAAATATTAATTGAAACCACTAATGGTCATAGGATAGAAAACTCATGTTAGACAGGTCAGCTTTATAAAAGAAAGCCCATCAGCTGGTACCATCTGTACAACATGATAGAAAGGATTAGTGTTAAACTCAGATCACAGCAACACTTTTACCACCAGATAGAAATGCTAGCAAAAGGCATTTTCAAGCACACTGTACAGTGTGCAGTTATACCTGTCATTGTGACCCCTGGGCAAGCAGCATTTTGAAAATTAGACTGTTCATTTGCCTACATAAATGTAAGTCATATGTTCATCAAGATGGGAAACAATTGTGCATAGTCACAGAAATATCTGGAGAGGCTTATAGAAGCTAACATTAAAGATTTATTACCATATTTTTTAAGGAAAAGATAAAAATAAAACCCAGTTCTGACTCACACTAGAGAAAAAAATTAAACATATATGTATGACGGCTCAATTTGAACATTGCTTCATTGCAAAACTCCCAAGAACATCAGAGCTAAGACATCTTTCCTACTGGTGATATGTCAGGTTTTGAACTAAAGCCTAAGATCCAGGAATTTCACATTATTCTGTATCACTTTATGCTATTCTGTGCTGTGCTACACTACACTACACCATGGTATTCCATCTTTTCTATTTCTATTATTTCTATTGCTGTCTATATTTCTTTTTCTATTTCTGTTCCTACTTCTATTTCTGTTTCCATTTCTACTTTTATTTCTTTTACTATTCTACTACGTTACCTCAGGCATTCCTTGAGCTGAAAACGCACTGTAGGGTGGCACCACATTTTGAACCGTCTCATATCCTGGAGGACGAGGTTCAGCTAGTGATGTGTTGAAAATCTAATGAGAAAGAAGAACAGAAAAAAAGTAAACCAGGCAATGTGGAAAAGAAGTACTGTCTATTCAGGCACATTTCGCATGCATTTGCAGTTTAAAAGACTCTAGTATTAGAGCATCCTTTTCAGTATACAGGTTCAATGTGTGATCTTGCAAATCCCGTCTCCACTCTTCACACAGAATCCTGCTTAAATGAAGACAAGGTCCCTTAAGGTGGTCTCAATACCGCAGGTAAGAGCAGGTTAGATCATAATTGTAAAAAGCGCTTGTGTTCTGCTGATCCCTGGAGCCTCTACGAGCACTAGAGCTGCTCTGTAATGAACTGATGTTACTTGGGATAGTACATCTCAAGGCCTAAACTCTAATCTTCAAGGAATTGCATTTAGCACAAGTACCAATACTGTATAAAGAATCGATGCAAATAATGATGCTGACTATGGTTGCTTTCCTCTTTCTAAATAACAGAACAATTTTAAAACAATTTAATTACATAAAGTAATTCTCTTACATAAATTTCCTTTAATCCATATATGTCAGTATGCTGTAAGAATCAGGGTAATTATTAGTATTCATAGCACATACATTAAGAAACAAAGATTCAAAATGTAAAAGCAAACTGGAACTCCTCATTTCTGTGAGCTTTGGGTCAGGCCCAACACCATTAATCAAGCAGAGGACAGCTTTCCCTCCCAGGCTTCCCAGGTGTATGAAGATGATTTTGTTCCCTGGTTGCAAAAACTGGTGTTTTCTGTACCTCATTTCCGTGCTCATCAGTTATTGAGATGTAGTTGGGCTTAGTGTCATCAGGGTAAGAGAGCAAGACATCGTAATGAACCAACTGCACAGAATCCAAACCAAACTCCTTCCACTCAGCTTGGACTTGCTGCGCCAGATGCAGATTCTCCTTTGTTCCTGCTAGGTGAGGAAGCTGTGTAAAATTGCTAGAGAAAAAGAAGCAATGAGTCAGGATCAGGCACTGCAGCTCATAATCAGAACTCCTCTTAGCCTAGCTGGAAATAAGCCCCCTAAAGATGATCAGATGTACTCAGGCTAAATAAGGACCTAGACTCCTCTGTATCCATGCTTTTGCCATCTTATACATAAGTTGAGGTAACGGGTTTCAGTCTGACCTGTGCTACCACAGGTGTTCATACCTTCCTTAGAGCGTGGCTTAGCAAGAACGGCATGATGACATCAGCTGTGGGGTTTTGTCCTTGCTTTGTTCCCTGTCTTCTGGGTGACCTTATGCCAATGTCTCCTATGCATAATGAGACTGACCTTCCTCGTGAAGTGATAAATGAATTGAGTATAATTATCTTTGTGTATTCAATTTAGAAATGTGCATAATTAGTGTGATCCCTACTTTTAATTAACTGGATATTCTCCTTGAGTCCCACTATTTTAATCAATTTTTGCACAAATACTGATTTATCTAAAAGTTCACTGAATGTGTCTTGTTGGCAAATAAGACTGAGTTCACAGTGGCTTACAAACAAGGAGCAGAAAAACTCAACAGCTAGTGACTTAAGAGAAAAAGTCATCCAGTACGAATAACAAACAGTGAAAGATACTATAAATAGTGAGCAACCCATTGTCTGAAAAAAAAAAATTGTCCAGAGCATTGAGAAAGCCCAATGGTGAAGGAAGCTGAAGAAACTCCCAGATGAATGATGTTGTCATTGTGATGTCCTCATCCTGTCATATGACCATGCCATTAACATGCCACAGAAGCATGTGTTGCACCAGCTGGTGTTAATGAAGGAAATTGGATCTTCGATAAGGAAGGGGTATAAGGTTGAGAAAAACTGTAATTCTTGAGTTCCAACAAGAACAAAGCCATCAAACAAAGCACTTTGAAAAAACTATACACTTCTGCTTTTGTATCAAATGCTGCTAGATAGAACAATGTTTCTCTGATAATGCCAGCATCCAGTAACAACGCTGTACTAAAGTCCCTGCTACAGTGACTGTGCCCTTTTTTGAGTGACATACTGAACCAAGAGCACAGTTATGTGTTATTGTTAGAGACAATGGCTGTTTTCTGTAGTAGTTTGGAACGTTTAAGTTTCATGTTTTCATTAAAATTTGACTTATGCAATAACATTCTCCTGTATTATATTCCCATTTAACTAAATATTGGGTCTTTCTTCATTTCCTCTTCTATTCTGTTGACTGCCTGCACTGGTAGTTCTCAGCAGAGACTAAGTATCTGCCGTATTTGACCACAGAACTGGCCGCATGACAGTAAATGAGGTACAATGTTTCCTGTTGGCATACAGACAGGGAGTTAAGAGGGCAGAAAGCAGTCCTTTTACAGAGCTGTTTAGCAATAGTTGACTTTTTAGGAGCCAAAACACAGGTTAAGACTGTAAAAAATCCCAAGTCTTCAGTTTTCAATGTTTATATAGTCCAGGTTGTGGCTGTTAGGTAGTAAAGAGAACATACTTTCCAGATAATTTATTTGCAACAGTTTGTGGCAAATGCACTTAAAATTAAATGAATGGGACTGTCACAATCTCATAAACGGAAAATGTTTTGTAAGTAATTTAGTTTTGTAGCAAGATACAACTTCATGCTATTTAATCAGGCTGGGAATTTAAGGCAAACCTGAATTTGTTGATTACTCCTAAAATAACTGATACTTTAACACTTTCTTTACACAGAAAGTAAATTTCTATCAATAAACTGTGACTTTTAGTGTATTATAGACTGGAATAAATACAGCTCTTAACAAATACTACACTATCCAAAGAGAAAAATAATCTGTTTACAAGATCCCTAAAATCAACAAATAATAGTGCATTGGCTTCCTCGTAGTTAAAGCTTCTAAGATACAGAAAGTAAGAAATTAATTACAGTAATTAAACAAGCAAAAAAAAAAATCTATATTGTCATCTTCCATTGTTCGAATTTGCAGGAACAAATGTTAGCAGCTTTGCTTTCAGTACTTAATAAAAGAAACATTTAAAGTCAACTAATTTAAGTACCAAAGGGTAGATGAGACTAAAAAATTGCTGGTAAAAAACTAAGGTCTTAAAAAAGACTCTAAAACTTTAAGACTATTAGTTTTATTATGAGAAGTGTAATGTACCATCAGCTGACTAGCTGGTATCTACCATGTCTGTTCTAGCTATTCACTGTGCAGAAAGAAAGAGCTTGGAAATCTATCTTTCTTCACGAAAGTGAGTACAAGCTTGGAATGGTGACAGATTAACACCCAAATTTGGTCACAGCATGAGAAAGTGTGAAGGGAGAGTAGCAAAAAGGTATTAAGGCCTAAGTTGTAGGAAGAACCAAAGGTTTGAACACTGGTATGATTTTCTTCTCTTTTACATTGATGTACTCTGCTATTTTCCATTTAATCTCTCCTGATTAAAGTTCATTCATACAGCGTAATTTGAGGTTAATGATTTTTCCATAAAAAACAATGTAAGATAAACATTGTTGTGGACTGAAAAAGGGCACATAAACGAATGGTTGAACCTCTGCATTGTACAAGCATTCACCAAAGGCTGAGCAAGAGCTTGGCCAATTTTTAATTACTTTAAGTACTGATATTACTGACAACTCCTCAACCATTTCCCACACAAACAAGAATAAGAGGAGCTGAGATGGACTGTTTTGTCAATCACAACTCACTGAGACACATTAGAGAAAATCTATGGCTGAGAACTTGCACACCCTCCTCTGTCTGGTGGCATCCTTGGCTGGTTCCTGCTTGGATTTTATTTTTTTTTTTTTGACAGATTAGTCTACACATTGCTTACTAAAGAAACTGCTTGATGTTTTCAGCTTTCATTTCAGCCATAAATGCTGCCTTCATCTCCTCATGAGGAGTCACAGATGTCTTCTTTCCTGTAGGTTTTGCAAACCAGCCTGTACAACACACCAAAATACAACAGTAAGAACATCAGAGCAATATTCCCACGACACACACCATTTCTCTTTGGTATCACCACAAGATTTTCACTGTGTATTTTACAACTGTTTTTACCTCAGTACAGACAAGCAGCCACAACCTAATGCAGGCTGCATGGTGATAACGGTGGCGGTTTTCCCCCACATTAAGAGAACTCATTTACCTAGGTAGATATTGAGGGGAATAAAACACTATATTATATTTATCCATCACAGTTATTTTACTGTACATGCTAAGGAGACTTATCATCCTTTAGCACCAGAACATCACGCTGTCAGTCATGTCAGTCGTATCAGTCGGCTCAGTAATAAGGCAGCAGCTTTACAAAAAAGCACAGCAACACAGAGAGCCTTTGTAAGGAACAGATGTCTTGTAACTCCTTTCTCACTCTCTGGTCTGTCTGGCTCTTATTCTGGAATTCCTCCCTTACTGCGCAGGCATGACCAGAGTAAGTGATGAGAGGAACACCTGGCTAGAAAGAGAGTGTTTCTGACATCTGTTTTTATTTTTAAGTGGGAGACGGGACACATTCAGCGCGAACACAGCAGGGGTTACACAGGCGGTGCAAACCAGAGAGCCGGTGGGGAGCAGCGAGGGGTACAGGGGCACAGCCACAGGCTCCTTCCACAGGAGAGAGCAATCCAGCCAGGCCTTCCCGAGGGCACGAACCCCAAGTACATACCAAATAGCATTTCAAAACACAAATGGCTCTCTTGTTTTCCTTCCCCCCCCCCAGCTGATCCTGATCAATCTGTGAACCAAACGGGACGAAGGCAGGGGACATCTCTTGTGTCAGCAACCCACAGACCTGCCTGCTTGGGCCGGGGAGGGGGGTGTCGGTGGGACATAATGAAAGACTGTTTCACCCCTCCTGTCAGCGCTCCTCCAGCCCCGTATGCCTCTTCCCGCTTTCTGGTCTGGGCCGGCGCGGTCCCAACGCAGCGCGGCCGGGGGGCGCCTCTTCCGTCCCCTCCTCACACACCCCGCGCCTCCTCTCTCGCCCACAGCATAACTACTTTATTTAAAGAAAACCGAAAAACAAGCCGAAAAGTAAAGACTCTCAACGAAAGACCCCTTCTCCTGCGGAGGAGCCAGGAATCCCAGGCGGGGTCGGTGACTGGCCCGGCCTGGCCTGAGGGGTTGCGGGGGAGGGAGGTGTCGGCCGGGCCCAGCGCGGACTCACCCCGGGCGCTAGAAGCCCGCCCGCTCCTTCCTCCCCACCCGGCCCTTCCTCGACCCGGCTCCGAGCCACCTCCCCCCGGCTGGAAGGGCCGAGGGTGGCCGGGAGAGCCGCCCGATCCGAAGAGGGGGTTAGTTTGCACTGTTACCGATGAGGAACCCGAGGAGGAAGAGCCCCGCCGCTGCTCCCAGGACGATAGCCCAGAAGCGGCCGCTGGCTGCCCTGGGGCCGGCCGGCTCGGTGGCAGCGCCGAGCGACGTCCACATCGCTGCCAGCCGCTCCCGCCACCGCCGGCCGAAGTCCTGCTGCTGCCCGGCCCAGCCCGCCCCGGAGGCGGCAGGGGGCGGGCGGGCGCCGGCAGTTGGTCGCTGCCCCCTTCCGCGGTTCCCGCCTCAGCCCGGCCGCCTCACACGCACCGCCGGCGCTGCCCGTGAGGTAAAGCCCTCCCGCCGTCACGCCCGGGCGAGGCTGGCGGTGTCGGAGCCCGCCCGGGGGTTGCCGCTCTCTCGCTGCGGTCTGTCAGTCGGCTCAGGCGCGCCCGCCTCCCCGCTGCCTTCCCCCTCTCTCCCTGCGTGTCCTAGGTAGCCCGACACCCCATATTTCTTTTTAACTTGCTACAAAGTGCGCTGAGGAGGTGGAGTGATGGTTTCCAGGCCTCGTTCGCCGCGGCTGTTTCGTGCAGAGCTGTGCCGTGCCCTCCACAGGGCACACGCCAGAGGAGGACACGCCAGCAGGGCAAACGTGAGGGGAAACAAAAGGTAAAAGCCATTACTTCAAGAGGTTTATTTTAAGAAATATTGTACCCCGATAACCGACACTCTTCGAAAGGCGATAAAGACTCTTCAGAGCGGTGTGTGCCCCTGTGGAGGTGGGCTGACTACCGCACACCCCTGTGCTCTGTGTTTCTTTCCAGTTTTCGGAGGTACGACCCCAAAGAGTGCGGGTGCACCCCAGCTGCCGGGTCGAGGACAAGCCTGAAACTTTGTACACTCTTGACTGTGCTGGAGTCTTTTTTCCACCACTTAAAATCGCCACTGTAGAGTTTTGGGGAAAAAAAAAGTCTCCATTCAGTTGGGTCATTGCATTTGGGATGAGGCTTAGTCCATGAACAGAGAGAAATTTTGGACACAGAGGTGACCTCCTAGGCTCTGTGTGGATTTTCGTCCTCAGAACCCTTGCTCAGGTGCCAGCTAGGGAGACAGCTGATGTTTAAGACACAAAGTCTGTAGTTACGGTGTGTCCATGTCCACATGTAGTATGTGCAGCCTGTTCTCAACAGCAAGTGCAATCGCTCTACAGGACTGCTCCTATTGCACCACACTACTTGCTGATGCAAACGAAACCTCAGTCTAGGATGAATTCCAGGCACTGGACTTTCATCTGCAGAGCCCATTGCACTAGGAAGTCTTAGTACAAGACCGCTGGATGGGCCCTGTGGAAAGCAGAAGTGTTAGTTGCAAAGATCAATACACTGATGACACAGCAATAACATGCTTCACAATTTTATAAGACACAAAAACCCTCAAATGACCAGATAGATAAAAAAAAAGCCAGTATTCGTCATATTAGTCCTGTTTCATGCGTTATACTAATCCTACGCAGTCTGGCCCTATTAAAAGCCCTGCTTTTAATGATACTCTAAGCGGGGTACTCTGCCACATTGTCAAGTCAAACCCAGATGCCTGCCAAGTTGCCCTCAGCATGCTGGCTGTTGTAGATACCTTTCTGGAATGGCCAACTCTCCCCTGCAATATATAGGGAACTTATGTTTGGAAATGAGCGCAGTGAAAGGTTGTACTCCGACCCAGCAGTCTACTTTCCTTCCCCATTCTGTACCTGGAGGGGCATGATGTGTCCATGTTCACTACTCCACCACTACTTAGTGATGGAAGCTGAAATCAATGAGGTGTTGGAAATTAAGTTAATGAAGCACCATGGGACTACGCACTGAGCAAAAGAGTATCTGTCTTCTCTCTTGATTAATATTCCAGAGGGATTTAATCAATCCCAGTGGCTTATGGCCACACTTATTCAAGTAAAATAAGATGGAAAGGAACAGTGAGGAAACTGAGATGAGAATATTGTCAAAAGTTTGGTGCTGTTCAGTACTCTGAAACTAATTGACCTGCCCACACCACTTAGAAGCTCTGAATTACTGCTTTCAGACATTTTATATACAGTCTTACCACGTGCCTGCAGCTTGGACAGAACATTATGACCCTTAAATACAAAATAGCAGCAGCCAAAGGGCATAGGAAAGCTTTATTCAAGAACAAATTACAGCTATGATAAATGCATAAAATGTTATACTTGTTCCTACACAAAATCGTATAGGTCACTTTGCAGGCAAAGCCATTTCACTAAACCAAAAATGTTCAATAAACCAAAAGTATGAAAAGTTAATGTTTCTCCTCTCTCTATGCTTTAGTGGAAAATCTTATACTAATCACAGTACTTTAAGTACTATTTTTCTTATCTCTGATCTGTGAGGAATGTATGAAAAAAATTTTTTTTCAATTCATCTACCTGAAGAAACAAACTCCCTTTTTTGAGATGCAAATCTTAGGCAATGTTTTGTTTAGGATTACCCTTATACATACCATTTATCATGACACAGTTCTCCTTAGGTCCAACTGAAGCCAATTTAGTGTTACTATTTTAGGTAAGGTCTGTATTTGCAAGGAGGAACCTAGCTGTATGTTAAGGTGCTGTTCAAACACAGATACAATAAGATCGACTTCTGTGGTACTTTCTTTTGATACACCTGCAGGATTACTACTTTATTCTTTGCTAGCCCTTCAGCGTGTGAAAACACTCTCACATTAATTTACTGTAAGTAAGTCTTACAAATATTTCTGGGGAGGGTTCCTGATGTACCCATTAAATGCATGCTGTGAGTTTACTCGGGTTTGGGATTTAGGGAAGGGTGAGGATAAGTCGTCTCAGCGGCAGTTTTTGCAGCAGCCTTTTATTCCTCTGAGTCACAAAGCTAGTTGGATAGGTGATTGGTACAGGAGCTTCCAAACTCTTTTGGTTAGAGGATAAAACAAAGGTGAAACCAGTTACGTCACTCACAACCCACTGGAGGAACATCCAGTTTAGTGTGGAGATAACACTACTGAAGTGTCTGAGGACAGCTTTTATAGCTTGTCAAATAAAGGTGTGTTTGCTTATAGCTGCCAGTCTTTGTTATGGTTTGAACTGTGAAAGAGTGAATGCTCAAATGCACAGAGTTCTGCTGTGGAATTGGTGACAGGCTGGCTGAGAGCTTACGTGCCAGCGTTCAAGGGGAGGCCAACAAGGGGACAACACGTGGGTCATCTGCTACTGACTGCTCTCTTAAGACGAGAAAATGGATGAAATCTTTTTTGAACAACTAGAATAAGTCTTATGATTACAGGTCCTTCAGCATGGGAGCAGGTAAGCACTAGAACAGCCTCCCCAAAGATGTGGCATATAAATTCTTGGAGCTTTTCATAAGACCTGAACAAAGCCCTGTGCAACATGATCTAACTTGGACATTAGCTCTGTTTTGAGCAGGGGTTGGTCTGAATTGACCTCCTGGGGTCCCTTCTAACATTTTCCTGTGATTCTGTGATTTTAATGGAGAGCTGCTTGTGGATTAATATGTGGTCTGCTTTGTAAATGTTAAAGTCTCTGTGTCTCTGTTAGAAATTTGTGATACAGATAGTGAAATGAAAAGACTTGCCTAGCTCCCAAGGGTTCTGTCGTATTAAATCATTTGTTTAGAAAAAACTGAAGAAATTCATGAGTTTCAAGACTCTATTATCCTATAGAAGCACTCACTAATTAAATTTGAAGTGTTTCTGATAAAAGTTATTGTTACATGCTTCATAAGTGAATTAAATTATATTGTTGCAAAGTGTCAATAGAAGAGCAGGAAATGAAACCTAGAAGACTTTTCACCTAGAAAACTTTTCTTACACTTTATTCTAGCTTCATATTTTCAAACTATTCAAAATAGGATCTTCACACTTTTTACTGGTATAATATAAGGTGTGCAAATAATAAGTAGGTTTATAACTCGTGTTTTCCTTTCCCCTACTATATACTCTTCTCGTTGTATTTCAATAGAAATTGCATAGATAAAACTTTCTCAGGGGCCTAGAAATCATGCTGCTTTTGATTTTCACATCACTGCAATGCTTCCTAAACATCTTGTTCTGCAAGGTGCTACATATGTCTATGTACTGGAAACAAAATTTGAGATTTCTTAATATCTTTCTCCTTATAGGTCTCTGTATAAAGAATTCAGAACGCTGCCTCTGCACCTACATGAAGCACTGAGCAATGATAAAAGTAAATGTAAACAGCACCTCCCCGATTTTAATTTTTGGTAGTCAAGTTTATTAGCTTCCTATGTTGGGTTTGTGCCTTGTCTCTATGCTGTGCACTTAGAGATCTGCGGAGTACTTACATTGCTGTCATAACATTCCTTCAGCTGAGGCTCTGTTGACTATCAAAAAAAGCAGCAGTGGCAAGGCTGCTTTCCTGCTGTAATGGCTCCCTCATTTTGTTCTCCTTCTCTCCTTGGAGTTCCTTTTTGTATTCTCTTTTCTTCTATTCCAGCTCTTAAAATTCTGCAAGGGAATCCATTTTTATGCCCTAATGAAAATGGTAATGAATTGGCCATAGCAACTACCTGCTCAGGTGTGCTCTTCTGTTAACTCCTTTCTGTCTTGAATAGTGACATTAGTTACTCTGTCAGAAATAATTATGCTTCCATCTTCTGGGGATTGCTAATGAAATGCTGGAACACTTTAGCTTCTACAGAAGTCACAGAGGTGAATATCCATCTATTTGCAGAAGGGATTCTGGTTACTCAAATAGTACAGCATTTTGGGGTAGTACATTGTAAAAGAAGGAAGAGGAAGGTACTGTGAACTAGTATAAAGGCCTCTAAGGACCTGTGCTATACATGGGAAGACCTAAGGTAATTCTGAATTGTAACAGAGATTGTCCCAGCCCCAGTGCTGCAAGATGCAGAAGGATAAAGCTAAGTAAAGATGCTTGCACTGATTTAACAGCTTGCCATACTGAATGAGGGAGCTTTTGCTGTTTACTCCTGCTGTTGGCTTCACAAGTCAGTTGTCTCCCAATTGTGATGCTCACTGGACTGCTTATGAACTGATTCATTAGGCTTCATCAGCATGGCACAGAAGAGTATTTACTTCTCCCAGCTTCAGTTTGCTGCTGTATTATGGTCTTGAATTGGCCTGTGGAGGAGTCAGACAAGCTGCAAACATGGCAAAAGGTGACCCAGGGAGTATCTGCCCCTTTTGTGACAGCAGAATATTAAATCAGGTCAAGCTACCTTGTGTTAATGTCTCCATGAGAACATAAATGGCCTGTTATTACTGCAGAATTAATCCCATGATGGCTGAACTGCCTTAAATCTTTCAATGGATTGAGAACAAGTTTTTACAGAAAGGCAATTCCTTCTGTGGCTGTTTTCAGCTGTTTTCTTCCCAGGGCATTGATCTTTCACATATAGCAAACACAGATTTTTCTGGTGGTTCTTCGAGTAAAGACTGTCATGCCAATGTGGAAAACAAGGAGAACACAGCAGAATTAATTATGTATACATGGAAGTCCTCTCAGGTGTTAGGGCATAGTTGATATCAAAATGTGTACCTTTCTGCTCTGAGAAATCAATAAACTGCAATTTAGTCATGTTGCAACTGCCTTAAGATGAGCATCCTGACCATTTGTGCTTTCCTCATAGCTGCACTGGAGTGCTCTGAAGCCTACTAATATCCTAGGTTTTGCATGCGACAAGGTGCTTACCTGCACAGACTTAAATTATATTGCCTGTTAAATAACCCTCTTTACTGATGGTGAGTCACAGTTAGCCAATATGTATTCTTTGAGTTGTACAGAATAGTGGTGTTGCTGTGGCTATCACTGTTATATGTCATAGAATCATAGAATGGTTTAGGTTGGAAGGGACCTTAAAGATCATCTACTTCTCAGAGCAATTTGTTCCAATGCGTCACCAACCTCAGAGTGAAAAATTTCTTCCTAATATCTAATCTAAATCTTCCCTTTTCTAGCTTAAAACCATTACCCCTTGTCCTATCACTACATTCCCCGGTAAAAAGCCCTTCCCCATCTTTCCTGTAGGCCTGCTTTAAGCACTAGAAGGCTGCTATAAGATTTCCCCTGAGCCTTCTCTTCTCCAGGCTGATCATTGTGGCCTTCCTCTGGACTTGTGCCAAAAGGTTGATGTCCTTCTTATGTTGTGGGCTCCAGAGCTGAACACAATATTCCAGGTGGGGTCTCACGAGAGTGGAGTAGAGGGGGAGAATCACCTCTCTTGACCTGCTGGCCCCACTTCTTTTGATGCAGCCCAGGATACAGTTGGCTTTCTGGGCTGCAAGTGCACATTGCCAGCTCATGTTGAGTTTCTCATCAACCAACACCCCCAAGTCCTTCTCCTCAGGGCTGCTCTCAATCCATTCTCTGCCCAGCCTGTATTTGTGCATGGGATTACCCCTTTCATGGGCCCACCTCTCCAGCCTGTCCAGGTCCCCCTGGGTGACATCCCTTCCCTCCAACCACACAACCACTGTGTTGTGTCAACCACAAAACACAGCTTGGTGTCATCGGCAAATTTGCCGAGGGTGCACTCAATCCCACTGTCTTTTGGCAATTTTGTCTGCTCCTACCCATTTATTCTTTAAGATCTTCTATTGCAGAGATATAGTATGTGCAGTCAGAAGCAGGGATCCATTTCAATTCTGTTGGTGAACAAGACATAGCAGCTTTAAATTTTTAAAAACAAGTTAAAAATAGGCACCACTGTTATGGACATTTGTGTTTGTTGTGTGATTGCATTGTAATGCAAAATATGAAGCTTATTTTTTTAATAGTTTCCTGTTGTGAATTTCATTTTCTCAGAAATGAGAGGCTAATAATTCTCAGTGGGATTTTTTGTGGTCAGATGTAAGAAATAAATATTTGTTCCAGAAGTTTACAATGTCTGTTTCAATTTTTGTCCTATTCAGGATAATTCTGTGGTTAGAGATTTCATACTCTTTTATTTCTTTTTATTTCTTTTATTATATCAAGAAATTAGAATACTTGGCCTTAGATAGCACCATTTCTCCTGGCTAGTTTGTAGCACTTTATGCAGGGTACTTGTTTTAAACCTCACTGAGTCTGAAGTACAGAGTCTTTCTGACTCGTCTGAGGTCACTCTAGTAGACAGGAAGGTCTCTGATTTCTCAGCCCTGTGTCCTGACCACAAGACTACAATAACTTCCCTGAATCCAAAGCCTGTAGTATTCCTTAAGTCTACATTTCACTTTCAGATGATGGTCTTTGCAACTGCTGTTACTGCAAAGACAAATTGTTTTGACAAAGATAGTTATGCACTGTAGAAAAAAAAATGCTACCAGGGAAAGTTCCATTTATTGTATCATAATTTCTGCTGTAAGTAAAAAGTTGTGGGGGGGTGTGGGGGTCCCCCATTTGTCTGTGTATTTCAAGCATTGTTCCTTGAAAAATATCCCAGAGGCTCAAATGAACTGTCCCACAAACAGACACCTGAATACTTCACTGATTTTCAGTACTGCATACAAGTCTGTAGTGTTGGCCTGAATCACAGCAGTTTTATTCTCTAGTCTCTTTAAAAAGAAACTGCACTGGTGTGAAATTGGAATGATACACAAGTAAATCAGACTCCTGAACTTTGTGTGATCACCATGCGAAGGACAAATTGAAGTACACTCAACCTCCTGATAAAAAAAGCAATTGAGAGAGCAATAAAAGGATATGCAGCTGTAGAAAAAAAATACGAGCAAAGGACAGAGTTCAGATTAAAGACAGAAGCTGAAGAAAGGCAAGGCAAGAAATAAACAGCACTTTAAAATAACTCTTGTGAAAGTCCTGCAGTGTAAGGGGAAAAATGCTTTCTCCTGCCCTGACCTCTAAAGAGATGTCATCAGTTCTCTGAAACTCTATGTGAAAAGGAAGTGCTAACATCTGTTTCCCCATGTTCAGTCGGTGAATTTGATATTGTTTGAAGAAAGAAATTCACGTCAAGAATTCAGTCACTTTGGCTGTCCTACCCAGCAGCGTAAAGAAAGCTGTCTTCTGCTGAGGCTTTTTATGTTGAAAATGTACCATTCTAATGAAGCTTGAAACAAGCTCTAAACTAAATTGATTGAAATGAGAGTCCGGCAGGTTTCAGGGTGAATGAAATAGGATCTGTGGGGTCCACTTCTTCCTTCAGTCACTACAAGATTAATTACTTCAGTTGTAAACGTCTTTCCTTCTTCTCATGTTAAGAGACACCTTAATAATTCCAACACCTCTGTGATTCAGTTAAAATTACATCTACCCCTCAACCTTCAAGTATGAGGTCAGTGGAATTAGTGACTCTGAGAAGACCTGCCATGTCTACTTTTTTGTTTCTTTATATGTAAAGGGTAGACACAAGAGGGCAGATCCCATTCATGTCTTGGTCTGTTTTCATTGCTGAATATCATTATCACAAAAAAAGATCTCACATGTGCTTCAATTGCTATGTGAGAAATGCAATGCAAACACATTTCCTGCAACTCCATAGTGGAAGACTGAAGTGAAAGGATGTATGGCAGTAGGTACGTGTGGGAATCAGCTGAGTTTGTCCTGCCTGAATCTTATTGGTGACACAGAATTCAGCTCTGTCAAAGTATTTAGTGTTACAGTACTTAACTTGCAAGTTCTTGCCTTTCAGTGGCTGCTGATGGTCAGTGAAATTGGTGTAGACTTTAGGCTTTATTGCCAAGACTGCTAAAACAAACCAGTTGATGAGAACTTACACGATCTTTCATGGATGCTAAGAAGGAGTTGCAAAGGTTGGCTGTATTCTGCATCCAAAACTGTAAATGTGATGATCTGAATAAAATTTCATTAGTTTTCTGCAGAACATATGTGACATTTCATATGCTATCCTGTTAATTTGTATTATAGGAGCACCTACAGCCTCTGATGGGACTGGTGCCATGCATATGTAGGGATGCCTGTGAAATATGGCACTGTAACCTTACATACCAAAGTGAAGGTTTTATATGAGTATTTTAACAAAAGGTGTAATCATTTCTTCCTCACCCAAAGAGCTTAAATAAAGGCAGTCTGACTTATTATAGCATTTCACTGAGTCCTCGGAGAAATTGTGTTCTACATTCTGAACCCATAGGGTGAATCCTTTAGACAGTCCTGCAGAGGGGTTTAAAAAAGAAATGTTGCCAATAGCAACTTGTTCTGTTGGAACAAGCCAAAGTTATTTGAAAAGACAGCATAGAAATAGGGAAGCTGAGGAGAATGAATGGAAAGCTTGTGTATTGGTATTTTGAAAATATAAATGAAGCAGCCTCGAATTGCATCAGTCCTTCTTCTGATGTTCTTGGCCACCTCAGTATCAGCTTTCTGGACATCAGAGCTAATCAACACCATCTGTTATTGTCTAACAATATTGTCTAGATTCTACAGGGTCTATGATGTGCTGGTACAAGGGCGGTGGGGGTGGTAATGTCTGTAGGGTTGGTGTTCTACTAGGCAAAGGATGGGGACCACATGAGAATCTCTTGCTCTTCTACATGCAACTACTTTAAGTCTTTTTAGAGCTACTCTGCAGAGAGTAAGTTACATGAGGGAGAGTGAAGGGTAATGCAATAATTGAAGATTTTTGGAAGCAAAACGTAGAAGAGAAGAATTAAATCTCTGAGAACTTGCATATATAAGTAATGAATCTTGGAATGTCTTATACATGTTACTAAGCCTGAAACAAAAGAAAATAGTGACAATACAAGCACGTTCTTTAAAAATGCTGTTAAGAAAGCATCACAGAGAGATGAGAATATTTCCTTATTTTCCTGTACTATTTACACTTAGCCACCAGATGGCAACCACAGACTGCCCACCAATCTGAGCATATTCGCCTCCTATTTATTTAACTTCTGTGACTTTAAACTGTAGTCCAGCAGAGCCACTTTGCTTTCAAGGAAGTCAGCAAAAAGAAATACAACTGCAAAATGCGCATCACAGGTGTGGTTCTTCTAATTTCGACTTATACTTGCTTTATATAAGTGCAGCTACAGCATTTACAATTTGGGAAAGTGAGGAATCAGGCCTGCTGAATTCGTATGTGTGCAAAGATGTGCCTATGTAATGCTTTTAAATCCATATAATAAATTCATTCTTTGAGAGTTACATTCTTCTCACAGCTTTTTTTCTGGCCTGGTTAGGTAAGGTCAGGTCAGGTCCTCAGCTTGTGGAAAGAGACAATGATACACATTCAATCGAGTTATATTGGCCTAAGCTAGTGAAAACAATAGTCCTAGTTTTACAGCATCTGGTGTCATGCAGCCTACCAACTACACTGACACTCGTTAAATCTCACATATTCTATGTGAGAGACTCTCTTCAATTTTCTCTGCCCCAATGACTTTCCTTCCTTGTGCCTGTTTTGGTCCCCCATGATGCCTACTGAGTGGGAGATACAACAGTACTATAGCTTATTTTGAGTATTCCTCCTGTGGAGAGCCTGCTAGGATGCCATCTCCTTGTTTCAGCCCAGCCTTCCACTTTTAACTAATGTTAAAAAAATACCTCTGTCCCTCCACTCTGGCATCATCAGTAGCATGAAAGGTGAAGTCTGACTTTTGTACCTTGAAAGCAGATCCTTAAATTCTTCAGCCAGAGATGATTGTCAGCATTTTGCAGAGATGGAGTTCTGCTGGACTGGACACTGTGCAAATTTGTCATGGGATGGGACCCTTTTAGAAGAGCACTTACAGTCTAAATACTGTGGGGGAGTTATCAACAGGATGAGAAGGGACAATTCCAAGATCACAGAGTTTATCAAGACAGAACCAAGAGAGATCTCAGGTATTCTGTGTTACTAGCACTATAGCATTTACTGAACAAACAATATCACTTAAGCCTATTGTTTTACTGTGGTCTGAGAACTAGTTTCAATTTCTGTGTAGTGGCTACTTAATTTAGAAATTACTGTCCAAGGAGGACACAAGAATAGCAACACATGAAGTTGAGTTTTCCTGTGAGCTGACAGATGTGTGCTTTGTATTTGGCTTTTAATTTGTGTGCTGTGAGTTTTTCTGATCTGGCAGGAGTTGGGGAGCATCCAAAGACCCAGCATTTTAATGCCTGTGCTGCTCCAATGGATAATTTGGGTAGGCAGCCTTGGAGGGGCCATGCATAACAGAGATGTGCATGAAACAAAATGAGGTCTAGCGACTAAATTATATTTGTTCCTTTCCAGAAGAAATCTCTTGATATTAGTGGAGTTTCTCTGTATTTCCTGGATGCAAAGAAGGGTAGCAAAGATCTCCCTATATCTAACTGGACTTTGGCCAGTATTGAAAGTACTGATCTAAAAGGATTGTGGGATTTTAACTTGGTACTTGAAATACCTTTTTTGCTTAAAAGGAAAAAAAAAATCCAAACAAAAAAGATGCCTTCAAAGGAAGCTTAAATGCAAAACAAGAACTTGCATGGATGAGTGGATGACAAGAAAGGATGCTAGAACTTCCCCAAAACTGCATTGTAATGTAGAATGGTGCAGGGTAGGGTGTGGGGGGGTGTCTTTTCTTTATGGAAAAAAAAAAATCAAAACTTTTTTGCATGATTGGAGATTTAGGATGTGGGTAACGACTGGGGAATCTTGCACTTCTGTAGGCTGAGGAAGTGACAAGCCAACTAACTTTCTTTAGTCCCCATGTGATACGGATGAACAAAGGGAGGGTTTCCTCCTTGCTGCAGAACGACTTTTCTATAGATAAATCAAATCACTCTCCAGCACGACATCCTGGCCATCGGCAGGCTCCTGTCTCGGCAGGCTTTAGCACCACTCTGAGGTTACTCAGGCTGATGGAAATCAAGTCATGTACAAGCTTAAATGGAAAATTGTATGAGAGTACTGGGATTACAGTGTCTCTTTAATGGGACAGGACAGTGTGCTCTTTAGCAGGATCCTATTAGATTGTAAATCTATAGCTGAAGTACAGTGCTCTCTTGCTATTTCATTTATTATAGAACCATAAAATGGTTTAGGTTGGAAGGAACCTTGAAGATCATCTAGTTCCAATCCCCCAGCCATGGGCAGAGACACCTCCCACTAGACCAGGTTGTTCAAAGCCCCATCCAGCCTGGCCTTGAACACCTCCAGGGATGGAACTTCCACAACTTCTCTGGGCAACCTGTTCCAGTGTCTCACCACCCTCAGAGTGAAAAATTTCTTCCTAATATCTAATCTAAATCTCCCTTCTTTCAATTTAAAACCACTACCCCTTGTCCTATTACTACACTCCCTGGTAGAGTCCTTCCCCAGCTTTCCTGTAGGCCCCCTTTAAGTACTGGAAGGCTGCTATAAGGTCTCCCTGGAGCCTTCTCTTCTCCAGGCTGAACAACCCCAACTGTCTCAGCGTGTCTTCATAGAAGAGGTGCTCTGATCATCTTTGTGGCCCTCCTCTGGACCCGCTCCAACAGGTCCACGTCCTTCTTATGTTGGGGGCTCTAGAGCTGGATGCAGTACTCCAGGCTTGGTCTCACAAGAGCAGAGTAGAGGGGGAGAATCACCTCCCTCGACCTGCTGGCCACGCTACTTTTGGTGCAGCCCAGGATACTGTTGGCTTTCTGGGCTGCGAGCGCACATTGCTGGCTCATGTTGAGCTTCTCATCCACCAACAACCCCAAGTCCTTCTCCTCAGGGCTGCTCTCGATCCATTCTCCACCCAGCCTGTATTTGTGCATGGGATTGCCATGACCCAGGTGCATGACCTTGCACTTGCCCTGGTTGAACTTCATGATGTTTACACGGACCCACCTTGCAAGCCTGTCCACGTCCCTCTGGATGGCATCCCTTCCCTCCAGTATGTTGACCACCCCACACATCTTGGTGTTGTTGATGGAAAGGTGCAGCATGGTGGTGGGGTGCAGCTCAGGTCAGCCAGTTGCAGCCAACACACTAAATCAGTTAGCAGGAAGGAAGCTGTGATGATGTCCCTTCATGTACCTAGGAGGGAGCACAAAGTGAGAGCCACTTGGATGGGTCCATTATACTTATGCCCTCTCTCTTACACATTGGCTGAAGGAGAGTATGAGAGTACAAGTAGATTGAGAGCTGGCTGAATGGCAGAGATCAGAGGATTGTGATCAGTGACACAGTCTAGTTGAAGGCCTGTAAGTAGCAGTGTTATCCAGGGGTCAGTACTGGGTCTGCTCTTATTCAACATATTCATCAGTGACCTGGATGGGGGGACAGAGTGTACCCTCAGGAAGTTTGCTGATGACACAAAGCTGGGAGGAGTGGCTGACACACCGGAAGCCTGTGCTGCCATTCAGTGAGACCAGGACAGGTGGAGAGTTGGGTGGAGAAGAACATAACGAAGTTCAACAAGGGCAAGTGTAGGGTCCTGCACCTAGGGAGGAATAACCCCATGCATCAGTACAGGTTGGCGGTTGACCTGCTGGAAAGCAGCTCTGTGGAGAAGGACCTGAGAGTTCTGGTGGACTACAGGATGACCATGAGCCAGCCATGTGCCCCTGTGGGCAAGAAGGCCAATGGTATCCTGGAGTGCATTAAAAGGAGCATGGCCAGCAGGTCGAGAGAGGTTATCCTTCCACTCTACTCTGCCCTGGTGAGGCCACATCTGGAGTACTGTGTCCAGTTCTGGGCTCCCCAGTTCAAGAAAGACAAGGAAATACTGGAGAAAATCCAGCAGAGGGCTATGAAGATGTCAAGGGGCTGGACCACCTCTCTTATGAGGAAACGCTGAGACCTGGGTCTGTTTAGCCTGGAGAAGAGAAGACTGAGAGGGGATCTCATCAAGGCTTATCAATATCTAAAGGGCGGGTGTCAAGAGGATGAGGCCAGACTCTTCAGTGGTGCCCAGTGACGGGACAAGGGGCAACGGGCACAAGCTGGAACACAGGAAATTCCATCTCAACATGAGGAAAAACTTCTTTGAGGGTGAGAAAGCACTAGAGCAGGCTGCCCAGAGATGTTGTGGAGTTTCCTTCTCTGGAGATATTCAAAACCCACCTGGATGCGTTTCTGTCCAACCTGCTGTAGGTGAACCCTTTTTGGCAGGGGCGTTGGACTAGATGGTCTCCAAAGGTCCCTTCCAACCTCTACCATTCTGTGATTCTGTGAGGCTGGAGCAGGGTAACATCTTGGTTCTGTAAGCAACTATTTCAGTTTTCTTATCTTTGGTTTTGATCTGAGGACTGGTCTTCAAAAGGGACATGGTTGTGAAGTTGATTCTTAAGTATCTTCCTGTCTCAGTTCTACCTTAAACAGCAGCCTACACATTTGGAATGCTGAACAGATGAGAAATCACAGGCCCACTTCTTTCCTTCCCACATATTTCATTTGCTGGTAGCTTTTCTGAAAGGCTTTACCATTGACTGCTTCCTGACCTACTTTATTTCACATATGTAGACCGGGAAGGATTTGAGCAGTTACTGTTCATCCTCTTCTGGATAGAAGAGCTGGCAATACTATTTTTATTTTCATCTTAGAAAAAAAGAATGTTATTCACGTCCTAAGGCAAGGTCATCATTTGCCTTCAGTTTAGGTAATGTGAAAGAACAGGCCTATTAGAGCTTTCTCTTTGAATATTAACTGCCAGTCCTTCACTAAGATAAAAGATGCTTCATCCTTATATCTCCAGGATGATTTGAGTCCAACATGGATACCCTGAGCTGTGCCTTTCTGTTTCTAGTCTTGAAGATGAATTGGTCAGTCTTGAATAGTTAAGTTACTATTCAATTCTGTTAGAGCTTTTGAAACTTCTTAATGTCTTTAAAAAAAAACAACCCCCAAACCCCACAAAAAATCAGAAAAAAAGCAATTTCACACAGCTGAGAGTATAAAACTGACCCTCACTGCTGTGAAACAATGTCATGATTCATAATAAAAAAATCTGTTTTTATTCAAGTTAGTATTGCACTAGAGCAATGGTAAAACCTGACTTCCTAGAATATATATTGTGAAATTTATAGATCTTGAATAGCTGGTATATTATAGGCTTCTTCACTTTCAGTAGACAGATAGGAAAGAATAGGAAAGAATGAACATGTTATATTGCTGTTACTTAAGAGGGACACAGACTATAGAGCGCTGCAGGAACTGTAAATTACTTGCCAGAGTCCTCTTTGCTGCAACACCAGAGTTATATTATTCTTTAAAAATGCATTTGAAGTGCTACTGTCTATGGAATATTTACATTATGACAGAGTCTTGAGGTTGCTAACTGCTTTGGTTGGGTTTGGGAGATTATTTTTCTTTATGGTAGATAAAATACTCTTCCAGACTTCTTTATCTGGTATTTTGCTGGGCTGTTGGGATACTTCATCATTTTGTGAATGGAGTCATTAGTAAGGATGAAGCTACAGTGCTTAGCCAGCCACCCTTTTTAACAGGAGAAATGTTTGTAAAGCTCAGTTTGACCGTTGGTCCTTGCCTTGATCCTACTGCTTCAGGAACTGGTTGTGCAAGGACTGTACTCTTGGACCTTTTTGATGTGTTCTGTGCTGCCTGGCAACAGAAGAGCTTGGTGGTTATTTTTACCAGATGTTATACATGAGGAAATTCCATCTTGCATATTTGTTTTTTTAGGATAGAAACATCTTGAACTTTTATTATTATTACAGAAGATATCTGTTTATATTCCAGTGAGCAATGTTGGTGCTGCTCCTGAGATCACATGAAAATGCCTCTGCCTTTACATCCCCATCAGCTGTATCCTTTACAATATATGCTCTTATGTCTTTGCTTGCTTCTCATATGCCACATTGGAATGCATTTTTGGAGAGAGAGAGCGTTATCTAACAACTGCAGTAGAAACATGTATTAAGACTTTTAAAAATGGCTAGTTATTGCAAGAATTCAATTTGAGAGAAAGCAAAACAACTTCTCTTTTTCTTGCTGTTGTTCATTTGATTTTGCAGACAGGCATGAGAATCTACTTTTGCAAAATCAGTTTCTCTGAGTTGTGTGAAGGTTTACATCTGAGATCCTGTCTTTATTCTGGCTCTGACTTGCTATGTCAACTGGAAAATGATCCCATGTGTTATTTTGGCAATTCACTCTTCTTTAGAATAAAACACACTCAATTTTATTCCATTTTCAGTTTTGTTCACATGAATGTAAAAGGTAGTCCTCAAATGAAAATTCTTACAGTGAAACAGGTCTTATTTTTTCACTCGTTTGTACTCTTACAACTATGTAGAGGACAGTAGAGCAAAGGGAGAAAGTGATCAAGCTAGAAAAGAAAGACTGCTTCTGCAATCATAGCTACAGCATAGCAATTGTGCCTACAAAAATCTTATTGAATAACTGAATCATGCATTGGAACAAAGAGAGGAGGCAGAAAATGAGATGGGCACAGCTGAATGGATCTGTTCAACAGCCTGGATCAACAAGAGATTGGCTAATCAGATTCGCTGCCTTGAATTTCACCCCAAAATAATTTGGAGGGTAGTTTTGTTAAAGAACTGCAGTGTTTTCTGTATGTGATACCATAAAGAAAGCATTGCGGTGTTCCAGGCCAATGGGTCTGGAGGATGTGAATGGTGCTGTGAGGTTGGAAATGAGCACTGTAATCACATTAGGCCAAGGAATATTGTGCTGTTGCTTATATCTATTTTCTAACTAACGTGTGTGTGTGTTCAATTTCTAGCCTACCCTAGGATACTATCACCCATAGACTCCTCTGTGTATGAAATAGAAGAGAAATCAGCAGAAGTCGAAGGAGTCTCAAATCAGAATATTGTCCACTGTGCTGTGACGTGGCATCCTTTCCTTCCACTACACAGTCTACCCTGTCCCACCTCCACCGCTGTCTCACTCAGGCAACCAAGCTCCCCCTACCTTTACCCTTTTTTTTTCCCCTTTCTACCCATCCTTCAGCAATACACATCGATGTGACTTAGTTGTCTCTGCAGATTGTTGACAGGTACTCAGACATCAGTCTACTTTATAAATGAGATCCTATTCTATTTTAGGTCAGCAAATCTACCTAGGCTCAGGCAATTGCTTTCCAGTTGCTCTGTGCTTCTGTAAAAGTCGCTGTCATAAAATTTTACATCAGGAGTATGAGAACTTGCTCCCTTCCTGGCCAAAATTTGTGCCATAGTATTTATAGGAGCTTTGAATAGTCTTATTCATTTTTCAAATGATTCCTGAAAAAAAAAAAAAAACAAAGACTTTTAATTCTGTGTATATTCATATGCTATTCTTGTCCCCATAGTGTCTGAAATCCTTTTAGTTAAAAATCAGACTAAAAACTGATGTCTGTGTGGCTCCCTGTTTTCTCTTAGAGGAATTTACAGTTGTGTGTCCTATCCACTGGACCACTAGGGCAGCAATAGTATTCCTGAGTGTAATCTTTCTTCACACACTGCCTTGGTAATGTCTAGTAGTATTGTAGCATTGTGGCATTAAAACTTTTTTTACTTCTTTTTTTTTTTTGCTATCATTCTGGTCTGGATCTCATCTTTTAAATTTAATAGGCAACTCTGTCCTCAAACCTGTCCTCAAAACTGCTGCTTAGTATAGCTTCCATAGAAAATTTCTGTTGACCTTTGGACATGTATTCTGATCTCATGCTTTCAGAATGCTTTTCATGATGATTTCCACAGCAGCGATATTTGGATGAAAACCATTTGAATTGCAATATTTTCAAGCAAGGGTGTGAAGACAGATGATGCTTAGTTTCTAAATCATGTACCATTTATTTGAGATGAGTCAGTTACATCGTTAGAAGTCTGTTTTCTTGCATCCCATTTGAACAGTGTTTATAGACTTGAGTCCTGCTTTTATTAGTCAGTGACAAATCTCAAACTGTAATGAAAGTAAAGCTACACCTCTTTGTTTAGGACTTATTTTAGGAGAGATGCCAAAGCCCACAGACGATATGAAGAAATCTTAAGATGGTGTGGTCTGATGACACAGTACAAATTCAGGTTTAAAATTTTTTTATAAACATCACATGCATACATTTTCTTGGGTGGTTTTCAAATAATAATGGTGAAACAGTTTGTTTCATTTAGAATGAAACTTCCCTGTGCAGTGTTTGTAGCCTGCGAATTGCAGTTCTATGTATGTTAGGATGACAGCCAAAAAGTGAAACTGCTAAGGAACAAATGAGCAATTAATTTGTAACAGCGATACTGCTTCAAGTAGAATTGCATAACTGGAGTGAAATCTTGACAAACTAAGAAGCTGCGATTTTTTGTGGGATTAGAGCTCTACATTAGGAAATTCACATGTTTTCCTGTAAATTGTAGTCTGGGTGGGGTTATCCTTCCCATTTTTGAGATTGGCTAGGATGCTTTTTCTAAGTTAGATAAGAGTTTGATCAGATTTGATGGCTTTGAGAGCAGGAGTAATGGTCTTTACTCTCCAGGATTAATGTGTGTTTCTCATGAGCAGTTTAAGTTTGAAGACCCTGTCACAAAGTCTCCATTATGATTAAAGCTGTCACTAACTGAAAGCCAGGTCAATCTCAAAAAGATTTTCAAATATAATATATCATGCTGCCAACATCCTTTTCTTGCAGGATATTTATACTTGTCATTATAGTAGCTGTCTGAAATGAATAGCAGTAGTGATATCAGTCCTTTGTGAACTTTGCAAAGATGTGGTACTTGCCTCTTTTTAGAAAGGATAGCAAGAGTGGAAAGAAGTTCTTACTGGGCTGAGTTTGGTTTTTGATTAGTATTTTTTCTTTGGGCAGTGGGGCACACTGGCTGGTAAGAATTTAGGGACAGTAAAGTACCAATGTTGCCATGTATAATGAAAAGACCTTTTTCCTGCCGAAATAGGAGTGAAAAATATCAATCAGCTTCCCTAAGAGGGCCGGACTCTGCATTTACCTATGGTCTGTATTTCTGCTTTCTTCTGTTATTTTCCTTTTTTTGCCTGGAGTGTCACACTACACAACTGCTGTTTATGCCTCCTTTTAAGTAGTTTCTGTTCACTATTCAGCACAATTACTACAAAAATTAAATAGAAATTAAGGGTTGACTCAGTGCTTGAATCTTAGGCCATCTTCATCCTGTAGCATTTTTCTCTCAGTAATCTAACTAAATGTATTATTTTCTGTTTATAAATTTTTTAAGCCCACCTTGGTATCAGATGGTTGGGTTCCGTTTCTGTAACCCTAATCAAGTGCCATCATCTGTCCTCATGCATCTCTAGTGCTCAGCTATGCACATTGACTCAACAGTGCCAGGAGACAATAAATGATGATTTTGTTCATGAGAGACCAAGTACCTGAGATCTGTTTTCACTCACGGTTTTAAATGGGTGCAGTCCTTTCTGCAGCAACGTCTGTCACTGAAGGGCATGTCCAGGACTTTACTGCCAGCTTATTTAAAGTAAACTGTATAATTTGAAGCAGGAATCCTGAGGCCTGGCCATCTCTTCCTGGGCTTAAAATGTGTGTGAGGGAAGAACTTCAAAACAAGAAGACCCTCTGCTGCACCTTTGACTGATGGCATCAGACACAGTGGGTACAAAAACAGTGCCAGTATGAAAGCGGTGAGCTTACAGAAGTGCAGAGAGCTGAACTGATGATGTACTTAGATAAACCCAAGAAAGAGATGCTTATTGGACTTGAATATCAGTGTGTGATAAGCTGTGTGCTCTTTCTGTTACCGGAATGCCAAGGATGCTGTCTTGGTCTGTCTGTTCTTGTGGGAAAGATAATCCATCGACATTGCCCTTTTTTTCCTCTCAATGTGGCAAAAGGAGCAGGCATCATATCCTTAGTTCGTGTATATCTGGGTGAACCTCCCTCTGCAACGACCAACTGGTGGTGGGGCCAATGCTGTCAGTGAGGCTTACAGGGCATGTGGGGCCTGGATGGGTCTAGGACTGACATCATCGATGACTGAAAACAGCACTGACAAACTTACTAACGCTTATATCCCAAAGCATTGAGGCTGACTGAAAAAGCTTGATAGTCACTGGAGCTCAGAAGCCCCTATCCCAGGTAGCTGCTGAAAAATGGCAAACTTGTAAAAATGAATGAAGTAGTTATAATGATTCTATGATTCTATGATTTTTCTATTTGTATTGCTCTCAGAGTTGGTCAGAAGAAACCTCTTCCAAGCTTTCTTTGGAGGAGGATCCCAGTTCTCCCTTCAACGTACCCATAAAATGAGCAAGCCACTGTTATCAGGCTGCCTTTTCTTCCTCTGAAGTTTGTATGGTGTTTTTACAGGATTTTGGACACCTTGTGAATATACAACTTGGAATGCTTGTCGATTTTGCTGACAGTACTTCCACAAACTGTATGTGTGCCTGTGTATTTCCTTATCTGGTCTTCAAAATAATACTTGGGACTGTCAGCATATCCTTCTGCATTTTTGCAGAAAGCCAATTAACCCCTCTGCACCCCTTTAAAAGCAGCCAGAAATCATTTGCTAATGCTCACTGAAGTGCAACTGCTTTACTCCTGTATCTTAAAATAGCATTTTTAAACTCCTGCAGTTAATAGCTTCCTTAGAAAGAAACCTTCTTCTAATCAAAATAGCGTTACTGGAGCTTTGCAAAGGCATGTGCCCTTTATTTTCTCTCTGGAGCCCTAAAAATGTAAGTTTTTTTCCCCTGGATATACCACCTTACTGCTAATGAAGCCCTTGGGTATTCCAGGACAGGAAAGCTCAGCAGGTTCGTATTCTAAAGCTGTTCTCTGTAGGTCTAGTTAAACATAGTATTTATGTCCTTACCCTTTAAGAAGACTGACTTCAGTGCAGATCTTCAGTCAGGTTTTTAATTTCACATAGGTTCCTGTGTAATCCAAAGGCCTTTTCAAAATTGCAGTTTATTTTTTATAAATAATATAATATATGGTATTTGCATATCACATGTGTGTTCTACTTTTTTGTATTTGTTGTGAAAAGATAACCTATTTTTCTGTGTTTTTAATTAATGAAACAGCAATAAAAAGAAACTTCCTAAGTTGGTTGCTCAGAACTACACACCTGCATCTAAACAAAGGGGTCTTAAGGATTTACGTTACCTCACAGTATTCTTTTTCTTCAAATATTTGCCAGGACTGTCTTAAGCAACAAAACTAAAATTTCC
This sequence comes from Anarhynchus alexandrinus, assembly GCA_008711295.1. NCBI lineage: Eukaryota > Metazoa > Chordata > Aves > Charadriiformes > Charadriidae > Anarhynchus > Anarhynchus alexandrinus. The sequence continues at coordinate 623,739 of VUYV01000304.1, read as the reverse complement.
TCATTATTTCCCCTTTTCTAACTTTTTCCTCAAAATCTAAAATCCCAGTTTGTTAACTGAAGTCACCCAAGTGGAGCCATGCTAGGAGAGGAAGAAACAGAACACATCCAAAGAAGATTAAGATAACTTTGCTGAAACCACCTCTGGTCACTTGGCTTGGTTACCAGCTCTCAGCCCAGAGCATTCCAAAATTTTTGCTGGTGTTTCATTCACTTGGGTATTTTACAAAGTGGGGGACTTGAGGGTTTTTTTTTTTTCAATTTGTCTTTTGGCAGTCTAAGTGAACTGGTAATTTATGCAGCTGCCTATCTGAAGTATGTCATTACCCAAAGGTCTTCAGGCATCGTAAGCCCACATCTGAAAATGAATGAATATCTATATTGTCTCCATTGTATCTAACATTTTTCATGTCAAGGAAATATGCCTCGTAAATTAACAACAGGCCAGTTGTACTAAATAGACACTATTCCATGTTATTATCTCCTTAGTTGCTTCAGCTGTCTATCCACGCGCTAACAAGCAAAACTGTGTGATACCATTTTAATAGCTTTGGATTAGGCTGCAGAGATGCTCCAAAATCTAAGAATTGTTCTTAGCATGCAGGAATCTTTACATTGAATTTAGAGAAAGTATTAGACTGCTGCATCATCGAACCTACCTGAGATATTCCTGGCTTCTTGTTTGCTGCAGAATATAGCCATCTAAAGCAGTTAATCTTTACGAGAGGCAGAGATTAATCAGGCAAATCAAAATAAAGAGGAAAATCACAAGTATGATGAGGTGCATCTGCAAAATGAGGATGTTAGATCACTGTTAATTAAATAATGGTTTTTAAAAGGCACATAAGCAATAATTTTAATAAATGCAACACATTTTTTCTTACCTTTAACACCTGTTATATTTGTGCATATTTCTTTCATTAACAATACATATCCTCTTACATGTGGCAAACACTTAGCTTTTTTCCTTTGTATATTGTTTGAAGCAGAAAGCAATATAGGAAAGAAAGGCAGACAAGAAGAGGAAAATTCCTTAGGAAAAAAAAAATATTTTAAAATGCTTTTCTTTCAAAAGATTAGAAAAAGCACACATAATTTTTGCAAGAGTTTCTTTGTTGAAATATTCATTTTCCATTTTCTTTTTTTAAAATCCTTTTGACTACTTGAAAATGTAAATATTCCTGAAACAAAGTCACTAGTTTTAGATAAACATTTGGGAAAAAAAGAAGAGGAATAGAAACTTTTTCAAGCAGCAGTGGGAAGAGAATCCTATTGTAAAAACTTTAAATTGACTATTGTTTTACTCTAGGCAGCAATTTCCAAAAGTGAGGACTTGAATATTTTCCTGAGCCCAATTCAGAGCACTCTGAAGTCTATTAAGAGCCATGGCAGCAAGTGATACTGGTGGAGATAGGTGAAATGGGGTATAAAATCTGAAACTTAATTGAATGCCTTTGAAGCATTTCGAGTATATTTACTACAATATAAATTGCAATTGCAACAGTGAATCTTGAATTAACTCTGAGGCTGTATAATTCTTCAGAATAGGCTTTCCTTATTGCACATAGCATCTACCCTTTGCAGGTGAGTTTTAGGATGTGTATTATGAAAAAACATTGAGCAACTCTGGCTCAGTGATTTCCTAAGCCAGAATTCATTGCAGCCAGTGAGTGCAGTCTGAAGAAGAAGTACTACTATGTGTTTGTTCTGCTATTGCACTCTTCTGTTTATAGCGGTTGGAAGTAAAATTCTGGACTACAAGGACCCTTGAGTTGACCTGGTATAGTTATTCTTAGGCAGTCTAATTAATTCGCTCATGAATGAAAAATAGGAAGAGACTACCCACAGTGAGGGTGTAATCTCCTTTTTTGGAGGCTTTTAAGGGCAGGTGACATAAATTTACGTGGCCTCTGAGGGGAGAGAGAATGACTAAGCAGGGAGATGGGCTCTATCCTTCAATTGTACTTCATGATTACAATGTTAAAAGTCGGGGAAATGTGCCAGGAAAAGGGAAGCATGTGCTATTAGAAAAGAGCATAATCTGAAGTATTTTTTCCAGTCACTTTTGCCAGTGACATACACGAATAATCCAGCCACTAGGGATAATGTGATAATGGCAATGCCATTGTGTATTACATTTGTGTCAGATGTGCACTGCTCATGGCCCTTCTCCATATTAGAGAACAGGGAAGATGTGTTTCCAGGTGAGCCACTAATGCTCTGTCAGGCAGGCAAGCTTCATCACTCACTGAATAAGCAATAATATATTGATCATCCAGGAAACATCTCCTGTAGAGCTGCTTGCTCTGGAAAATCAATCCTTGACTAATTGGAGCATTTTGTAGAAGCAGAATCTACAATAAGTCTTAAATGACTTGCATTTCACATTCTGTATTTTCAGCTGGGTATCTTGTGTTTTTTTACAGAGGATGCTTAAATATTTGTCCTGAGTTCACCGTTTAGTGTTTAGTTAAAAAAAAGTACTAATGACCTTTTCTTAGAGCTTTGATGACTTCAGATCTTCTCAGAGTTGGGAAGAAAATGGAGCTTAAGCAGGTAAGCTTCCACTGTACTTCCACCATACCATGAGGAGCAGAGAATTGCAGATGGCTTCCAATGGTGAAAAGAGAGGCTGGACAATTAGGACAATTTTTAAATTGTATATGGACTGAAGCATTTTAATAAGCTATGTAAGATACTGCAGAATACGTCCTTTTCTGTAATGGATCATTCTTCTGCCCATCAGCAAAAATACACTTTCACTGATGTTGATAGAGCTGGTGGCTGATTGTACTTTACAGTCATCATTCAAGAGTCCAGAGCAAATTGTTATGTTAATGAAATAAGTCACCGAGTGAACTAGAAAAATATATTACTGCAGCCTTGCCCTTTTCCCAGAACTGATTGAGATGAATCTTGGCAGCTTGGGATTTTCATATCAGAAAAGTCCATAAACAGTTATTTAATTTTCTATCAATATTCTCTCTCATAAGACTTTCAGTAGAGATATATTTGAATCTCGTGCAGAAAAAAATCTGGCAAGCAAGATAAGTATAAGAAATAAAATGGGCATAATCAAAATTCTGTGGCCTGACACTAATAAAGAGTGCTAAAATCCACTTATCACACAACCCCTCCTAGATTTGGTATCTATGTAGCAAAATAGAGTCATTAGTTGCAACTCCATACCTATCTTTTTCTACCCAATCAATGGAAATGTCTAGAGAGAAAAAATGGCATATATTGGAGAGGCTGCAATTGCATTTCAGAGCCATAGAAAAATCCATGACTTAAACATCAAACAATGAATCTTCAACTGAAATGCTTCTTTGTATTATCTGAAAATGTTCAAGTTGGAAGTACATCAAAAGTTACAGACAGATGTCTAAGTGCCTTCTGAAGTGGATAGGGATGCCTGAAAAACCTTTCTGAACTCGACTTAAAGGGAGGACTTGATCATAGAAAATAGGGTTGCAGAGGAGCACAGATGAAGAAAAAGACAGTATACATGAAGGTATACATGAAATAGGCGTACATGAAATGGATTTCATTTCTGAAAGGTGCCTATCCAACATATCCTTAAAATCTTCTATGGTGGAGGTTCCACCAACTTTACTTGACAACTTATTCCTGTGCTTCATTGTTGTTATTACCAGGAAGCTTTTCTTCTCCAATGTAAAACAAAATCTCTACTGCTGTAATTTAAAACACTAATACTGGTTTTACTCATGATAGGCAAAGAGAGGTGTTTATTTCCTTTGTCTTTTTGTGGCTACCTCTTACGTATTTGAAAAGTCAATACACATCTCCCCACTCTTCCCTCTCTAAAGAAAACAGCTCCGTTCTTTTCTTTTGTAAATGTTGGTTGTCTTTTTACTAGCCCTGTTCCCTGATCTTTCTCCAGTTGATCCACATCCTTTCTGGATCGTCACATGGAAAATTAAGTGACTTTACATGCCAGACATGCAAAAAGGTGTCCTGGAAGAGATACAGATGGTAGACAACAGTCTTTAGTCTGACAGAATGGAACGCTCCCAGATTCACGCATACAGAAAACTGAAATGCAGGCATAGGTGAAGATGTGCTTAATCGGTCAAACGAACTGTCATTCAACTTCATCAAAATCTGATGCCCCGGCTAAGGCTGCCAAGCATTCCCAGATGATATATCAATTGCATTATGAATTCAATATATCTGGAGTCAGGTTCTGCTGCACCACACCCTTGTGAAGCTGAGACTTCTGTGCTTTAGAAGGTATGAAGTGAAGTATGAAGTAGCTGTCGTTTCTTTGAACAGGCTGTTAGCATCAATCAGCTGGATTAGCGTGTTTTGGTGTGCTTGACTGAGGTAGCCGTTCTAACAGACGGATATCCCAGGTGGAGTGATTTATGATATACCAATTTTATCATTGGTTCCCTTACATCCATCGGTTCCCTCACATTTGATATTTTGCATGAAACACAACGCCTATTTTGAGTTTGACAGCATAGGGTTCTGCTGGAAAGAAAAGCTGTATCTGATACCTCCTAGAAGCACCTGGCATTTGCTTGTAAGTTTACAGAAAAAAAAAGATTTCTCAATATGATGTTGTGCTTGAGAAATATCATTCAGTCAAAAACCAATGTTTATTTCACAAGACAGAGGAGTTAAAACTATGTCTATTAACTTTTCTACATTAGAGTCTTTTACTGTATAAATAATGAAGTACATAAGATTAAAAGGCTAAGGCAAACTTTACTAAATCATTGCTTTTCATGTAAAATAGCTATAGAAGACAGTTAAACACATATTTTGCCCAAAAGAGAAGAAGGTGTAATAGCCTTCAGTAGTTAGCATAAACTCTGTGAAGGATATTTGGTGTGTATGATGCAAACTGAGGTGGAGAAAGGAGAGGTTGGAACTGAAGTTGGAAGAAAGAATTAATCTAAGTTTAGAAATATGGAGAATAGACTAGAAGACTGCTGGAAAGATGCTTGCTGTAAGCCAGGAAACTGCTCTAGTTTGTCTTCATCCCTTGTGTTCAAGAGGGTTCAGATGCTTATAAACCAGCAGCAGCATCAAACATATGCTGTGACCTAGCTTCTTCACAATTTCTTATTCTACCTGATTTAAAAGAAGCCAATTTAGCTTCCTCTTTCTGGTCAAGAAGGTAGCCTGAGGAATCAAGAAGATATGCTGTGAGCTGTAGGTACCCACCTATAATAATGTGGAACAAATAGTGGAAAAAACTCATACAATCCATCTTTATTACCATAAAGAGAAAAAAAAAGGCATTTAGTTGAATACTTTTGTTAGAACAATACATGCAAAATGACTAAGCAGGCTGAAACACACAGTTACAAAGTCTTTTCTGTAATGGTGAGAAAGCTTAGACAGAGGGTCGTTTGGCCAGAAGTCAGGATGTCCCAGCTTATATAAAAATGTATAAGGACAGCTTATTTTCTTAGTTCAGCATTGTAGCACAAATAAATGACTAGGTGTGAAGGCATATCTCAATGGCCAAGCTAAGTCACCCAAGTCTAATAAAACTGAAGAATTTGCTCTCAGAAAACAAATTGATCCAGAAATGATGCAAGTCCTGGACAGGCAGTAGAAAGTCAACTAGCTGAAGAGTGCCAAAAGCTAAATATTGAGGAAAGAATCAGCTGTCTCTGAGCTGATGGTGGACCTGTGGAGATCTGTGCTATTGGCATACCAGTGTCTGTAAAGCTAAACTGGCAATAAAACAATTTATGAATGTTCAGCTGGACTTGAAATCTACAGAAAGCCAAGTACATGAGCCAGCAATGTGCCCTTGCAGCAAAGAAGGCTAATGGTATCCTGGACTGCTTTAGACAAAGTATTGCCAGCAGGTTGAGGGAGGTGATGCTTCCCCTTTATTCAGCAATGGTGAGGCCACACTGGAGTACTGTGTCCAGTTCTGGGCTCGTTAGTACAAGAGAGACATGGACATACTAGGTAGAGTCCAGCAAGGTCCAGGAAGATGATGAAGGGACTGGAGCATCTCTTCTGTAAGAAAAGGCTGAGAGAGCTAGGACTGTTCAGCCTAGAGAAGAGAAGCCCCAGGGTGATCTTATCAATGTCTATAAATACCTGAAGGGAGGGTATGAAGAAAATGGAGCCAGAATATCAGGAAACATATTTGCCCAGAGAGGTTATGAGGTCTACATCCTTGGAGATATTCAGAAAATGTTTGGACTTGGTCCTGGGCAACCAGGTCTAGGTGACCCTGCTTGAGCAGGAATGTTGAAGCAGATGACCTCCAGAGGACTCTTCCAGCCTCAACCATTCTGTGATTCTGTGACACTCAGAAAGTAAGGAATTTGCTATGGTGCTAAACAGGAAAATGACAGAAGGTGAAAGCTGGTCATGAGTACAGAGAAAAGAAGATACTATCCTGGATCATACCATTATTGAACTATTTAGACATAAAGAAAATTGACAATAATGCAAAAATTAAGGGAAGCAGTTCCATTGAGTGCTGGCAGTAAAAAGAAATCTGTTTATAAAAAGGTTTGTTATAATTGCAAGACTGGTTAGCGGAGAGCATCATACATGTCCAAAGAAAATCTCTTTACTGAGAAAAACTACCTAGTTAAATGGATGGATTTGGAAGTACAAGGAATTAATTAGGTCTGCAGCTGAATAATAGTATTTAGTTTTTGAAATGCTAAAAAGAAGTGGCAAACTCCTAGGGAAACTCTTGGAAAAAACATTCTGAGAAAATGTGGGAAGGGGGTTGTTCAGAGCAGAACTGCTTTAAATCAAGTTCATGATCCAGGAACATGCAGTGATCCAAAAATGGGATATGATTACTCTAAAATCCAAGAAAGAAGTTTGTGTCATGGAAAACCTGCTCTACATTTTAGTACAGCTAAAACTTTAGAGTCAGTCCTTATGGCAAGTATCTGCAAATTTGGTCTGCTGAAGTAGCTTTTTTAAAATCTGGCAGAGGTTGAAGCAATGGTTTGTAGGCAACTGGCTTTCGGGAACTACTTACTTCAGGGGAAAGTCATTATTAGAACATCTACATTCTATAAGTTTTCTGCAGTAAAAGAAAAAAGGGATCAAGATGTAGAAGTGATGAAACAGCAAGAAGTCATGGTTTTCTGGCTGAATGTTTGAGCAACAACAGATAGGGAGAAAAATCTGTTTATAGAATATAGATTTTGGAAAAAATCTATGCATCTGTTGAACACTGGTAGAGGAAAATAAGAAGAGGGAGAAGAAGAAGGTAAAGTTCTAAAGGTCTGCGGGGAATTTGGTTGTGTGCAAAGCCATATGATTAAAGCCATCAGAATTTCGTTTTGGGAATTATAGTTTTGACTCAAGAATTTGTGTCAACGCTTTTGGTCTAACATAAAATCGATACTGGATATCCCAACTCATTAAACAAACTCATGATTTTATTCGTAGGAGTGAGGAATTCTACATCACTTAAGAAAATACCATGGAGATTTCAGTGAGGTTTTAGTCCATTGTTCTGGTTAAGAAAACGGACAGGAGCATCAGACTCTGCACAGAACTAGATAAAGTAATTTTAAACACTTCTTGACTGTAAAATAGATGGTAACCTGGAAGATGTAGCAGATCATCCTGATGTGTGACACACAATATTAAAATTGATTATCAGGAAGTATAAGAAGACGTCAAAGATGATGGACCACAATTGTTTTTATAGCAGATAACTTAGAGATTAATTTGGGGCTGTATACCTGTCTGATCTGAGGCTTGTAGTAGTACTCTGTGGTGGGTTGTTGGCCTTTTCCAGATCTACTAACATTGATAGGACTGAAAAGCGTAGGTCTGACTTATCTGATCTCCCGTGTATGCACAATTTTACTGCAAGCCCTTCAGAAATCCGTGGAATGCCCTTTGACTCAGCACAGCACAGATCACTAAAGCCAGTACTTCACTGCTAAAAGTGGAAGGGTTAACCTACATTTCGTGTTTCCCCAAAATGTTTATCGTAGAACAGTATAAAACTTTTGAAAAAAAAAAAAAAAAAAAGCTGGTGTATTTGTAGATTGGCAGTGTGTGAAGTTGAAAGCAACATGAACTAGAATCCAAAAAACAAATTGGGTCCGGAGTCAGGAGGAAGAAGGAAGATACTTTTGCTAACAGAGAAATTTAAGGCTACATGGAGCACAGCTCTCCATAAGCTTACAATACCAGAATTTCACAGCTCTCTTATTAAAGAAGGTTTGGATGTTTTGAGGCTTTTTGGCAGTTTTGTTGTTATTCCTACACTGCTGCATGGACTGAGCAAATCACTGCAGCAACCGACCTGATGTTATGCAGCATTTTCAGGTTTGAGGTCTGTGCCCACTGTTTCTGCTCTGGGCTAGCTGTGGTTTAGAAACCTTTTCATGTTAGGCAGTGCAAGTGCTATTAATTTGGGGGGAAGTCTTGATGCAGGAATATAAATTATTAAACAAAGAAATGACTTGCAACATTAAATGTCTAAATTCCCATGAGAGGGAACATTGAACCAGACTGATGAATTCCTAGAGATGATTAATGATTAGAAATGAACTCTTCAGTCATCAGTTGTGTGGGAAGAGCCTTGTGAGTGGAGTCCCTGTAGCAAATCCTTAGAATTTTGCAGGGTGATTTGCCAAATGGTTGAAGAAACTGTAATGCTGCTCTTCCAGTCAAAAGCGAGTGTAGGCACAAGTGTGGTAACTCTGATGCCTTCTTAAAGGCTTAAGTAGAAAAGAAAGGAATTCATTGCTCAAGGACATAAGCGTACTCAGCATGAGAGTTGTCTCTTGCTTTTTATCTAGATTTTGCAGAGGTGCAAGTGGTGCTGGCCATTTGCAAAGACACAGCCTTGATTGCAAGGCTGCCAGAATAGACTGCAGTAATAGAAGTTTTGCAGAGGTAAAAATACATGCATATCCCAAGTCTGCTATAATGTAGATGCTTCTATACTGCTGCCTGTGGAGCTTTAATTTGCTAAAAAGCAGCTAATATAGTAAGCTTGCATATTCTTATATCAGTTTAGGGCTTCTGAGGTTAAAATACATGAAATTCATTTATGTTTTTACCGTGCTTTTCCCTGCCTCCAACAATCTTTTTGTTTGTTTGTTTGCTTGGGTTTTTTTTGTTTTCTTTTTATGTTGTTCATGGACCTGTCTTATTTCTCTTCCTTCTTTATATTCCACTTACATGTTGTGATTTCACCAGAATCTAGGGAAAACTGATCAGCATTCACAGTCACTGCTAGACCAGCCTGTTAGAAAGCATGTTGATGAAGAATAGATGATGAATTCCCAACAACACATGTTCTGTCCAACTGCTAACAGTTAAATGAGAACTGTGCAAAAGTATATTGCAGAGTGATCTTCATGAACTAACAACATATTGTTCATTCACAGGTGCCCTCTGCCTCAATAGCATTATATTAAATTCTGTGCACTGTATTGTAAAGGTAACTAATTTATTTTGTATCAGGCTGTGGGGAAAAATAGCTGCTTTTGTCAGTAAATCAGTCTACTACTAGCTGTTGAAGGAAAATGACTGGAAATAAATGAGTTTATTTGCTGCTGTTTAGATTCCCAACTTTCAGATAATCCAGAAATTTCAATGGCTGTTTTCTGTTTAATTGAAGTTTTTCCCCTGCACAGTTGTTTAAAAAAACCCAAAACCTAAACCCCCCAAAACCAGAAATGAGATGCATGGGTTTGCTTTCATTAACTTTATTATTTCTGGAAATACAGTCACAAGTTGTTAATCTCTTGATTGTGAAATTTCATAGTTCAGGAATTCAGAAAGTTATGTTTTTGGAAGAACAGATAGTTAGCAGAATGTCAAGCTGGGACAAAATTTATCTGCAGTGCAGTACTTTGGTAGAGCGATATGATACTCCCTTGTCCTACACAATATTACAAGAGGGAAAACAGCATTGCTGTTAAATCCATGCTTGACTGGCATGTGCAGAAGTGATTCCCACTGCTGGAAATCTGAGGCACCTTATATTCCAAACTTTTTGGTGCAGAATGGGGGATGGAGTGAAGATCCCCAAGACAGTCCTGGTCTCAATATGGTGTCTTCTCAAACACGAATGTTGTCAACCAGTTCATTTCTTCTTAGCTCCCTAGGTCCCATGCTGATGTTATCTCTCTTGGATCATTAAAGAAGGGGGCTACTTTGCTACCACTGATGTGGCAAGTTGGACCTAGGCAGTGCAATGTCTTCTTGGTCCTGCAAATCAGTGGGGAGAGCAGAGGGAGCTGCAGGACTCTAGAACTGTAGCTGGGGAGCTCTGGCAATAATGGGGTGTGCATTCCTACAGATGTGGAAAGACAGACTGTTGTGAGGTCTGATAGAAGACATTATATCCTCAAAAAAAAAAAGATGTTTCTGCTGAAAATGGCCACAACTAAAACATCCTTATTGCAGGCAATCTAAAAAAAAAAAAAATTATGACCCTAAATTGTCCTTTCTTTGAGGACAGCTGAAATAAACTAAATTGAATTCTGCTTCTGCATACAAGAGGCCAGATGAATTTTTTCATCAAAGATATGTGGCTCATCTAGAGCCAAATTTTTCTTTTTCATGCCTCTTCTCATTTTTATGATGATATAAAGACTTTTTCCAGAGATCTGGAGATCGAGATTCAGAGATTTGATGAAAACACGATGAAATTCAATTCTTATGTGTTCATCTGAGGACTCACTCTGCTTCAATTTGATTTGCCCACTAATCTTCTAGATTAGTAGAACACAAGGTACCTGTATGAAGGGACACGCTGCTTCTTGCTGCTGAAATAGCATTTTAGTAGTCTGTTTATTATGGGGCTTATTGTGATATCCTTTTTATTTCTTTTACTAGGTCTGTTCAAATATGCAGAACTACTAGGGGTACCACTGTCTGTCAACTAAGGACTGCCAAAACAACCCAATGAAATCTTGGTTTGCAAGTCTAATTTTATAATTGGTTACATTGGTACAATTACACAGATAAAGTTTCCATCAACTGCAGTGGGAGCTCTATCTTTGAGAGTGGATCTGAACCAGTTCCAACTTGGGGGATGTGAATATTGCTTGGAAATATGAGCCATATTATCCTCTTTGGCTGGCATAAATCTGGTGTAAATATGAGCTGCATTTGGCCAGCAAGCTGATCACTGTTGACGCAGACATCTGCTTGTTGGTCATCTGGGGTAACAGCAGAAGAAATGCTCTGCCTAGTCCTGTTCCTCGCTGTGTGCCTGTTTAAGTCCTTTTTGTTGATGTTTTTTCTATTAGCCCAGTCTGCAGTGGCATGGTTAGAGCAACTCTGGTTGGTGGTTGTTCTTCAGTTCAAACACCAAATACAAGAGGCTTCTATGTAATTAGATTAAGACTGTAGAAGAGTACTTGACATTGATGGCTCATGTACAGAACCATACATGAGATCCAGCTCTTCTGCCTCATTTAAGGCATTCTCAGGGCAGGGTTAAAGATATTCCTCCCAAACAATCAATTTTAAATGCACTGCCCTATCTTACTCTTAAAGCCCTTACAGACATCTTCATGGTAACATGATGCACTTACTGAAAATGAATTCACAAACACCACAATGAAAAGGTAAGGGTTTCTTCTCTGCTTCCTACAGTTGGTATCAATTAGATCAGAAGCTCTTTTTACAGGATGAGAGAGGAAGGAATTTGGATGCTTGCAGTGTTGAATGCCTGTTGTTGATAGCTTTAGAAAGAGCTGAGGTACCTAGATACTTATCTTACTTGCTAGTATTGACCTAGAGGAAAGAGCAGGCTTTAATTCTTAGAAATAATATACAAAAGGCACACTGAAACAATGTGACAGAGAAATCCCTGAGCTGTTGCATGGTGGGTCTTAGACAAAGAACTTGTTTGAAGTCGAGAACTATTTCTGTAGCATTTTTCTCCATTGGATATAATGCGTGTCCCCATTTAAGCACTTTTTTCTATCAGCCCCAGTTGTCTTGGTGTGGTCAGGGTCATAGATGGGATTTGCTTTGTTAGTAACAACGTGACTGACTCCTGTATTCAGTTTCCAGGCTGAGTGTCACGTTCTGTGAGGAAGCAGTCTGTCAATCAGACCGTCCTCCAGGCAGGACCAGGGCTGTCACTCAGTCCAGAGCAGCCACTGAGCTGTTAAACAGGGATGTGGTGTGGAGAATCTCTGCTGTATCCTGTTCTCCCCAGAAAGCAGCTTCACAAAAAAACACAGACATGTTAGTGGTGAACACTGTTAAATCCTTATCTAGAGATGAGGCTTTGGTGAAATTGGGCAGTGTTTCTATTTTTGCTGCATTCCACTCCGTGCACCTCACTTTGTAGCAGAGAAGGATTGAGTAGCTTAAATGTAGGAAGATGAATATGAGTGTTATTGATTTTTGGAGCAGGTGAATTGCACAGTTGAGGATATTTTACTATTAGTGGTAGCAGTTTTTCTGTCTTGGATGAGATCAGCTGTGGATAAGCACTCCTTTGTTTTGTAGCTGGTTTTAGCACTGGTTCCTGTGTACTTCAATCAACTTGAAGAAATTTGCTATACTGAGTTATATATATAAATTGGGATAGCTGCCTGAACATTGTATTTTTCCCATCATAACGGAATATTAAGAGGAGAGTTGTCCTGTGAATTTTGCTGAGAGCAATGCATGCGCCTGTGTAAAGGCATCCTTCATGAGGTTGTTTTCTTCTCTTTCCTCTGGGTTCACTTTTATATTCTTAGTTCCTTCCCAAGAGTGTTTGTTCAGTTTGTGCTGCATTTCTCTTTTACCTTTTCTTTTTGGTATTATGAGGTTCTTTGCTAAGGGTAGGCTACTAATCTCTGATTTGGATGGTAGCATTCTACTGTTTGTTTTTATTTGAACAAGATAGTTTCCACCCCCTTGAAGCTGCTAATGACTGAAGCTAGATTTCTTTTAGATATAATTTTCCTGATCTTTTTCAGTTTCCTTACAGCATTGCCCTGCTCTTTTCCAATATTAGACTTTATGGTTCATTGGATTATATTATTATTATTGATTTTTTTCTTTTTTTTTTCCAGAGGATTTCGTGATTCTAGGAACTCATGCTTTCTAAACTTGCTCTTTTGACCAAGTTCTATATTCCTTCCTCTTTAAAAACTTAGTGCTGTTGTGTTCTTCCTTTAATTTTTTTATTGTCTCGTTAGTTAAGAATAATCTAGACATATTTTTTCATAACTGGGCTATCTGCTTTGTAAAGAGAGGGATTTACTTTAACTACTCCATGTTCCTATGTAAGTATTCATCATTTCTTTGTATTTCTTAGGGGCAACAAAATCATCATCTCCAGTATTGTCCTGAAACAATTTTTTCCTATGTAGGTTTGTTATTTCAGTGACAAGGAAGGTTGCTGAACAGAAGGCAATACTTTAGGGTTCTTCGATGTTCTGCTGAGATTTGGGTTTCTTGCACATAAAATATTGCTGCAGTCATTGATTCATTTTTATTTTGTTGTTTTGCTTTTCTTGATTTGATGGTGTGCTTGGTCATTTAGAGTACGAGGATGGATACTCGAGATTGAAGCAAGGATTTCACAAGCCTACATATCTTCACGCAAGCACATTGTTCTTCGGCCTTAATTCTCGTCTTCAGGGAGCAATGCTAACAGCTGATTTGTGATGCTACACTCTCTGAGCTGAAGAAAACACATAATAACAGGGCATGTGTGCCCTAGCTTGTGTACCAGCAGGGGCTGATGTGAATCTCTGCTTTGGACCTTGTGTATGTTTAACTTACTGAAGTGGATGCGAAAGGCTTTCAAGGTGTGTAGGTGGGATTTGGGAGTTGTCTTACTGATAAATTTGATAGCTTGCTCTTGAAAAGCAACAGTTTACAGTGAAACTTTACTTTTGTGGTTTTGCTTTTGTATCACAGAATCATAGAATCGTCTAGGTTGGAAGGGACTTTTAAGATCACTGAGTTCAACCATCAACTTAATACTGCCAAGTCCACCACTAAACCATGTCTGTCAGCATCACATCTACACGTCTTTTCAATACCTCCAGGGATGGTGACTCAATCACTTCCCAGGGCAGTCTGGTCCAGTGCTTGACAACCCTTTCTGTAAAGAAATTTTTCCTAATATCCAATCTAAACCCCCCTGGCACAACTTGAGGCCATTTGCTCTTGTCCTATCACTTGTTACTTGAGAGAACAGACTGACCCCCACCTCTCTACAACTTCATTTCAGGCAGTTGTAGAGACGGATAAAGTTTCCCCTCAGCCTCCTTTTCTCCAGGCTGAACAACCCCAGTTCCCTCAGCCGCTCCTCAGAAGACTTGTGCTCCAGACCTCTCACCAGCTTCATTGCTCTTCTCTGTACACACTCCAGCACCCCAGTGCCTTTCTTGTAGTGAGGGGCCCAAAACTGAACACAGTGTTCGTGGTGGGGCCTCACCAGTGCTGAATACAGGGGGACAAATCACTTCCTTAGTCCTGCTGACCACACTATTCCTGATACAGGCCAGGATGCTGTTGGCCTTCTTGGCCACCTGGGCACACTGCTGGTTCATATTCAGCTGGCTGTCAACCAGTAGCCCCAGGTCCTTTTCTGCTGGGCAGCTTTCCAGCCACTCTTCCACAAACCTGTAGCACTGCATGGGGTTGTTGTGACCCAAGTGCAGGACTGGACACTTGGTCTTGGCCCAAGGATCCAGCCTGTCCAGATCTCTCTGTAGAGCCATCCTACCCTCAAACAGGTCGACACTGCCCCCCAACTTGGTGTCATCTGCAAACTTACTGAGGCTTCACTTGATCCTCTCGTCCAGGTTGTTGATAAAGTTATTTAAGAGAACCGGCCCCCATACTGAGCCCTGGGGAACACCACTTGTGACCGGCCGCCAACTGGATTTAACTCAATTCACCACCACCCTCTGGGCACAGCCACCCAGCCAATTTTTTGCCCAGCAAAGCGTACACCCATCCAAGCCATGAGCAGCCAGTTTCTCCAGGAGAATGCTGTGGGAAACAGTGTTAAAGGCTTTACTAAAGTCCAGGTGAACAACATCCACAGCCTTTCCCTCATCCACAAAGTGGGTCACCTTGTCATAGAAGGAGATCAGGTCTGTCAAGCAGGACCTGCCTTTCATGAACCCATGCTGACTGGGCCTGATCACTTGCTTGTCCTGTATGTGCTGCGTAATGACACTCAGGATGATCTGCTCCATAACCTTCCTCGGCACTGAGGTCAGACTGACAGGCCTGTAGTTCCCCAGATCCTCCTTCCGGCCCTTCTTGTGGATGGGCAGCACTCTAAAGGGCATAGCTTAGGGCATAGCTCTGAAGTCTCATCCTTAAGTATTCTCAGAAAAATAGTTGCTAAAAACTGCGTGAGGATGGAATTCAACCCTTCCATGTGTCTGTGACTGATGTTATTGTTATTGTTAGTATTATTTGACTTAAACTTTGGTATTTGCCTTAGTGGCCTTCTCAGAATAGCCATTTCCCCTTTTCATCACCAGAAATTCATACTGCGCTGTTGCTAAAGAATGGGGTAAGGTTTGTTGGGAACTTTTTGCTCACTTTTTGAGGGAAAAGGTAATGAAAGAGTAAAAAGGCAGGGAGCCAGAAATATTTATTGTTTGAAAGCAATATCTTTCCTGAAATAGTAGTTTCAAGAAAGCTGTCTTTTTTCATTTCCAGAATTTGATTTAAATAATAATACTACAGATACAGCTGTTCATCTGGAGATTAGGCCAGTCCGAGATGTGGGGAAATCCAGGTCCATACAAGTGCACTGCCCGATTTAGAGTATGTATTTCCCATCTCCCAGATGCATACATTAATTTCATGGAAATGCTTCCTAACTGAAAATATTGGTATTCCTTGTATGGCACTTTTTAATTTCAGCTTCCAAAGAACTTCTCAGTGCCAGACAAGCTTCACAATTCCTGTTGTTTTGGGAGACAATTGAAGTACCAAACAGACAGCATGCCTTGCTACACTTGTACAGGGTGTAGGACTAGAGCCAATGTGTCTTAGACATCCACTTGTCTCCTAAAATACCCTTGATTTTCTCACAGTTATTTCTATACACAGTAATATTAACAGGCTCTTCAACTGGAAATCATCTCATTTATTCAGTGGTATTATTCATGACCAGGTGTGTTAGTAGGGCATATCTTGCTCTGGATGATTTCTGTGACCTCTCATGGCCAGAAGAACGCTTGATTTGAAGATAAAATGTATGTATGGAAGGCAAGGTCCCTGAGATCTAGTTCTGACTGATATGCACTTCTTTAGTTTTGTCCGAGCAGTTATTCCTGTGCCTTGGTTTCAGCAGTTCTGATGAATAAACTGTAAATAAGGTCTGGCTCAATCAGTGCTGTGGGCCTGAAAACAAAATAACTGTATAATGTGAAAAAGTGTTCTTGTGAAGAAATTACTATCAGAGCAAACAATGCCAGAGTTCTGTTCCTAGACTTGTTGTGAGACATTGGGAAACCCAGATGTAATTACTACCCTGCCTCAAAGGGATAACTATGTGAGGATAAATATATTAAGACTTAAATGATCTGTGATGGTAGAAATGGTTAGCCATGGAAAGTCTACATGGAATTTTATACTAACCTTTTGTCAGCTCTTGAATTCGATTAAGCAGATATAATTTTGCTCAGTGTAAAAGTCCCAATTCTAATGTATTTTTCCCTTAAAAAGAAAAAAGAGACTGTACCTTATGTTTATAGATTAAATCTCAAAACCACGTTCAAAGTAGCTTAGATATTTAAATGCAAAAATCTGACTTTTTTAATTACTTTTTTTTTTCAGTTGCATTCTTTGGAGCTGACTCATAGATGTATTTTTTAACGCTTGAGTTTGGCAATCTTCTACTAGCTGAACTGTCATCCAACGGTAAAATCAAAATAATATCATAACTCTTAAACTAGGAAAAGAACGTTTTATACAACAAAACAAGGTTAAAACTTTTGCTAAATAGGATAGAGATTTGTATGTCACTCATTTCTGAAATGTCTTGGCAGAGTTTGAAAACACTTTTTGACATGGTCATAAGTTAACTACTGTGGAATTAGTCCCTGGTGCAAAGCTAGACTATTTCAATATGTGGTAAAAAGAGAGAATTACTTTTCTTAACCTCATCTGTCTTAGCAGTTCCCCAGTTTGAGATGCATCCTGAGGATGGCTTTTTGATTTAAATAGTTACTCATTAATATGTTTGAATTAAAAAGGAAAACTGAGCAGCTAATGAATTTCTGGACACAATAGACTGAATGCTAGTTTTAGCTCTGAAGTTCAGGTTATAACATGCTCTCCTGAAAGTCAGAGTTCCTCTTTGGGGGGCTGATTTTACTATTTGGGATGTGTAGACTAATTCTCCTTGGTTGGGGAATATTCTTGGATGATGCAAGAAACTATCTGGGTGTGACAAAAGACAGACATGGCAGAATTTCCCATTTCCTCCTCTAGCAGCCATACTTCCAGTTGCTAGATGTGCTTCTGCTGTTGAGGTTTTGTATGAAGTACCTCAGCACCCTCAGAGCTGTCACCTTTCTTCAGAGGAGTAACAGACCCCAGGGGGTGACCACACTTAGGACAGAGCCCAAGTGGAAGCAAAGTTAGGCTAAAGGGGAACTAATGGGGAGGGTGAACTTTCTTTTCCCTAGAAGATAGCTAAACTGTCATCTCTGAGGGATTACTGGTTTGCAATGAATGGTGATTAAAAGAAATGGAGACTATAGCTTTCCTCCAACTTTCTGGTTTATGAAGACACCTATGGATTACACACTCTATATAAATATTGCAGTGTGAGTGATGATGCATTTGTACATATGATTTGAGTAATGAACAGAATACAATTCCAAGTTGCAGCTCCTCAGTGTTGCTATAGTCCAAAACAGTTAAGAAAAAAATGGGCTTACGTTCTTACCTCCCATGCATCTTCGAATGAAATGTCAAAGGGCTGGAATCTGTTAAAATGCAACTCACCGCTTGGATCATGCACTTAGGGCGAAAGAACCACCTTGGGCTGTGCGTAGCATATCACTCCAAAGGATACCCTCCAGCCCCAGAACAACGAGGGAGGTTATGCTTCAGAATAGCGAGATGAGAAGAAATGAAAGGGCTCTTTACCAGAACTGCCCACTTTCCAAAGCATACTTGGTTACTGGAAAAAGGCTGCCTAGGAACTTTTTTTTTTAATTTCTTCAAAGAGAATCTGTGTTTATCTCCATCTGTATGTTGTTCTTGCTTTCCAAAGCTGAAAGACTCTTCCTTTGAAGGCAGAACTTTGGTTATTCCCCTCGGTCTGAGAGAAGGAAGTTACTACCTGAACTGATACAAACCTGTGTCCATGGACTCACAGCACTGGGATTATCCCTACCTGTCTGAAACCCATTAAATCCAAAGGTGATGTGTGCCTGTGCTGCAAAATCAACAGTGCATCAGAACTAGATGGCTTATTGCTCTATTAAATAATTTTCAGCTGCTGTCTCAAACTTACACTATTGTATACATTAAAGATCTTCTGTAAGTATTTTAGAAGAGCATAAACATCCTTCCTACATTGTGTTTGTTTGTTTATAATAATTAAATGAAAGTACGTGTCTGAGTCACGGTTCAGACTGGTATGTTTGGAAATTTATTTCTCAGTTGAAAGCAATAATGAAGTCTATGCTCTACCTAAATCCTAATTAAGCCCAGTGGCATCAGGTAGAAACAGCCCTTTTCATTTAGGCTTTATCACTCTACAGGTACTTGGCTGATTTATGCTATGCTAACTGAGGACAGAATTTGGCCATTTACCTAAGAAAAAGGGAACTTCTCTGTAGAGTGTATACATAGTCATATTTTAGGGCAATGGACTAGAAGAAGAACAAACTAACAACTGTGTACTGAAAGTAGCAGAGACTCTGGAGCTCGGACACCTGGAAAGCATTCACTGAATTTCTCTCCCTTGCAGAGAGGGAGTCCAGAAATAAGACTAAAAACACAGAAGAGTGTCTCTTGGTATTTCCCTTCATTGTTGTTATTTCAGCTCCATGTTATGGACACACAAATAGTTCCAAGGGGCATTATTATTGTTATAATTAATATTATCTACCAAATTATAAATGTTAGAAAGCCAAGCACAATAGGGATAACTAGATGACTCCTCAATTTAAAGATAACATATGAAACTATATGAACTTGGCAATGCTGAATGTACGTGATGTCTCCTGATCTCACAGCTGGGTCTTGTAATATGTCTACTTCGTATAACATCTGTTCTCTATTATATTGAGTGTATTTTAGCTACCTAACTCTTTCTACTGTTTCCAGTTGTAAAAGTGTTACTTTTACAAATAAAACAGTTTCAATAGGCACGTCTCTACTGAGCAATGACTCTTGCTCTCTAGGGAACTGGAAATGAGCCTTACTAACACTGACAAAGTTTGAGTGAGTAACAGTGCTCTGTCTGTCTGCAGAGCGCTGAAGATAATTGCTTCCTTTCTCTGGACAAGGACAGCTTTCTTTAGTGCCAGACCTCTTGCTCTGCTCTCTTCTGCACCTGCTGTGTTTTCCTCCCACTTACCACTTCAACAGTGCTCTTGATTTATAGCGGTGTAACCCAGTGATCCTTCTGTGAAGGACAGGGAAGTGTATAATATTCCAGTCATTATTATACATAATAACTAGTGAATGTTGTAAGGAAGTGAAATTGGCACCAAAACATAATAATGGATAAATGTATTATTTTTTTTACATGTTCAATCCAAGTATTGCCCACTGATGGTATCTATTCAGGATTCTCTGTCTGATGTCACTGGGTGAGTTCTTGATCCATAGAAGATAGTGAGAGTTTTGTCAGTTTTAGCCAGAATTTTAATGCTTCTATGAAGGAAGCTTATGGAGTCCTCTGAAGATGGCACATCCCATGTTGTTTATCATTTTTGTACCATTTGTACAGAGCAAACAAGCAAGCCTCACAGTAGTTCTAATGATTTCTAACCTACCTGTGCATGGACAAACATTGTAGAAATTTTCTGTCTATAAATGTATTTGCATATAGTGAGAGCAGAATAAGGTTCTCAAGAAAACTTGGGTAATATGACAGAAATCCATTTAAATAGGGATGTATCCTCTGTTGCTGTTAGTCTGCTGAACAGCCTGGGATCTTTCCCCCATCATTAAGTCATCTTTTAACAAGGTGATTAAGGACTTTGATGTTTCTGCCTTTTCTTGGCAGCTTAACTAACCAAGAAAATTGAATAAAGTTAATTGCAAACTTGTCCACAGTAGAGATGCAACAAAAATTAATGTCATTTCACAAATTTTATAACTTATTTCCAGTATTTCTTGTGCCTGCATACTGGAATTGCTGGGCTAAGGCTCTGTGTCCGATGTTAGGAAAAGGACTGTATTAGATCAGGCAAATGCATTCCTACTGACTTTTAAAATGTATAATGTTAAAGTGTCTTTGGAATCTGCATTTGTGCACTATGAAGAGGGATGTACTCTGTAAATCCCACGTGATAGCCAATTTATACTGTATCCATGTAAAACAAATACTAAAGAGAAAACTTTTACGACTGTTGACCAAAATGCTTATTGTTGTCCTAGAAATTCCTGCTCTCTCCTCATTCTGCCCTCTTGGGGCTACAGAGGAGGGGAAGCAGGCATGGGCAGCGTGTCTGCCACAGATTGCTTTTACACTGCAGCTTCTTTCCAGAAGAGATGGATACTTGCCGTGCAAACAGCACCTACCACAATGGGAAGTGTGTTTTGTTCAAGGTCTCTCAGCACCTCCACAACCCGTTTAAATTCTCGAGTCCACTTCAGGTCCTTCTAGACTGAGGGGTTGGCCTCCTCTCTTTGATGCAAGCTGGGCATCGCCCTTTTTCCCATGGTATGGCAAGCTAGTTCCTCATTTGCAAGTGTGAGAGGAGTTATATTTCAAGGAAACAGCATCAAGGATGACAGATACCATTGATGCTGGGACTGATCCTTGTGATCTATTCTGGACGCTGAGCATCTTCCACATTTTAAGGTCGTAAAAGAAGCGTCAGAGTGGAGACAATTAGCTGGCTGACAGGAGGCGAGGCGGTGAGGAAGCTAAGTATATATGTCTTATATATTTTGTCTTGCTATAGAAGTCACATCTGTGGTATAACATAGTGGAATATGACTGATGGACAGCCTTGTTTTCTTTAAGTCTCATAACATATGGCCTAGGGCAGTACTGCTGTTACTTTGTTATGCAAGAATCACAGCCATAAATCACGGTCAAAACAAAAATGGTTAAGTAGACGTGCCTTGGGAGATGAGCTGTTTAACGCTGAGGCCCTTTTTAAACTTGTCTTCTCTGAGTTAATTAAAACAGCTACTACAGAGCTATCGTATTTGGCCTAAACTTCATTTTCCATGACACTGAATGCATGACCACCATGATATGCACTGACATCCCAGAGACTGACCAAGAATAACCCATGCAAAAACCATTAAATAATTACAGCTAGAATAAAGGGACCGGTATTTCCAAGTTGATGCTGGAACTAATCTCTGTCTTTGGTGATTCTGGGCTCACAGGGAGTGATCGGCAGTATGCACGAGAGCTGAAATTAGAATTCTGTAAAGAATTGGGGGAGAGCATCGATCTTAGCAGGCTAAGTGCTTCCATGAATTCAGCTGTACTATTTAGTTCCTATTCTATTTTAGTTCTCAGATATTTGGTTTGGATCCAACTTATTTAAACTGGAACTGTATCAACAACTATCCTTTTATTTCTACATTAGATTAGTGGTACCACACTTAAAAATGATTGTTTCCCCAGGTCATGTCCAGCAAAGTTTATGAAAACCTCACGGATCAAATGTTCTGTTGTGAATCTGTCAAAATCCATGGAGTTCTGAGTTGCAACAAGAACTGACTTTGATCAATGAAAGAAAAGAAAAAGACAAATAGACCATTAATCATTATTAGTTTTATACAGTCTTTTTCTTGAATTCAAGATTCAGTACCAATCCCATGTCTCCAAGCAGACACAAATTACTTATATGATTTTATGTTGGATTTACTCTTTCTGATATGCTTAGGAAGCTACATCCATTAAAAGATGCCATTGGAATAAGAACTTTAAAAGGACAAGTGACTGCCTGGCCACTGGATATCACCACCCCCTGTTAATATAATTATAAGTATTTTTACTCCATTTACAAGCTTGTGTTAGATCTTACATCCCAAGTTAGAAATTATATACTTGACAGATAAACCTTCTAAACTTTAGTTTATCTAAATTAACTGTTCCTCACAAAGGCAGCAAGATAGTCTACTTGTCCTAAATTCTACTTCTCTATAATAATTACATCTTTTTCTTGAAACAGCCCAGAAAAAGACTGGAAAAATCTGAAGAGCTCATGTTATCAGTCACACAGATGGGCCCAGAATATTATGCAGACAAATTGCATGCTGCCTGCTCAGGTCAACAGATTGCCCATTAAGGATAGATAATCTGATAATGATTTAGGACGCATTTGTGGGCAGAGGGGAGCAGAAGTTCTGGCCAAAGTTGTTCCCACTGAGTTGGAATAGTACCAGTGGATGATAATTTATCACCTAGAGCCCATAGAACTTAACTGCAGCTAGCTAGCTGGATATACTGCCTCAACCTACCATGCCAGAAACAGGCAGCTGTATAAAAGCCACTGCTGAATTATACTCTGAGGATGCTTTTTGTTGGTTCTTTTCCATAGTGAGAATTGTGAAGGGCATTCAGTTAAGTGTGCCATATCACTGTAAAGTCAGATTTGGAGTTCTTATCACTTTTCACTTTGACCTCTGTTTCTTTTTCTGCAAACTAAATACTAGCACTGATGCTGATGATGCTTGCATTCAAATCCAGGTGGCTAATTTTTGGTTATTTGATGTTAGAGGCAAATAAAATATTTACTTTTAAACACAGAAGGCACTAAACGAGAGAGCATACCACTATCTAGCCTTAAAATCCAGCTCCAATTCTTACTCCATCTCCTGACTTTAATTTGTATTCTTGATATATTGCATTTGTGAAGGTGGTTAGTAGGTTGCAATGTGCTAAGTCATGAGGTCAATACAGAACTTCTCTTTGGCTCACTTACTTTATATTAGTAAATATCCTTATTTCTGTTTTCTCTGCTTATTTCATTAAGTGTTATCCCAACTGACAAACAGAGAAATGGTATTTTATATTGTGTATTCCTAATGCTTGGAAGACCTTTGTATTAAATGTCCCAATTTATGCATTAATATTTGATATAAATAGTTATTAAAGTCCTTTTCTGGGTTGAAACTGAAGTATTCCCTGCATCCTGGCATATATCAGCAATAGTGTGGCCAGCAGGACCAGGGCAGTGATCGTCCCCCTGTACTCGGCACTGGTGAGGCCCCACCTCAAGTACTGTGTTCAGTTTTGGGCCCCTCACTACAAGAAGGACATTGAGGTGCTGGAGCGTGTCCAGAGAAGGGCAACAAAGATGGTGAGGGGTCTGGAGCAGAAGTCTTCTGAGGAGCGGCTAAGGGAACTGGGGTTGTTTAGCCTGGAGAAGAGGAGGCTGAGGGGAGACCTTATCACTCTCTACAACTACCTGAAAGGAGGTTGCAGTGGGGTGGGGGTTGGTCTCTTCTCCCTGGTGACAAGTGACAGGATGAGAGCAAATGGCCTCAAGTTGTGCCAGGGGAGGTTTAGACTGGATATTAGGAAAAATTTCTTTACAGAAAGGGTTGTCAAGCACTGGACCAGGCTGCCCAGGGAAGCGGTTGAGTCACCATCCCTGGAGGTATTGAAAAAATGTATAGATGTGGTGCTGAGGGACATGGTTTAGTAGCAACTTGGCAGTGCTAGGTTGATGGTTGGACTTAATGGTCTTAAAGGTCTTTTCCAACCATAATGATTCTATGATTCTATTTAGTTAAGTCATCATCCCAGAACGCTTTGCAGTGACAGTTTTGCTACCATCACAGTTTTAGCTGTTGCTGGCAGCATATATTTAAAAAGACTGCTCGAAATGAATTCTGAAGGTGTTCCCCAAGAATGTACTCTGTACTGGGGACAAAAGATGGCTTTAAAACTGCGTTTCCTTTTGGTAAGCTCTCTTTAAAAAGAAATAGGAAACTGATAGAAATATTGTGATTTATAGATTTATATGCTATGACAGAAATGGGATGTATATTTGGAGTGTTTGAACTGTGCTTGTGCACTGCAATAGGAATGCTACAGCACTGAACTATGCCTGTATTGGTAATGGATCCACGGATGCTTTCTTCCATTTACTAATGACACTAAAATAACTGAGTCTGGTCACAGGATCAGAATCATAGAATCATAGAATAATTTGGGTTGGAAGGAACCTTTAAAGGTCATCTAGTCCAACTCCCCTGCAATGAGCAGGGACATCTTCAACTAGACTGGGTTGCTCAGAGCCCTGTCCAACCTGACCTTGAATGTTTCCAGGGATGGGGCATCTAACACCTCTCCGGGCAACCTATCCCATTGGTATAATTTGAAATATTTTAAAATATTTTGTATGCAAAAACATTTTAAAAACCCTATAAATCGATCAGGCATTAGCATCATAGTATAGCTGAGGGAATTAAAGCAGTGAAATAATGAATGAAAGTAAGAAGGACTTGCTGGCATCCAGGGGTTGTGACTATCCTATGTAAAGATTCACTTGTCTAGACCTACTCTGGTGTCTGGATCTTCAAAACATCCAATGTAATTTAATTAAGAGATCTAAACTAACACAGCTTCTTTTGTTTCTAAGGGTATATTCAGATTCTCGGCAGGAGAAATTAGCCCACGTCAAGCTCTGAATTACTATGGCTAGACCACTGCTTGCAGGCAAGCTGACTTGTTTTCTGCACACTCAGTGGCAGAGTGCAATGTAGGTGTGATGCTGAGACCACAGGAATCCTTGCCTCAAAATCTGTGCCAAGATTCTTGTAAGTCTGGTAGTACAATTAAAAATTATTGGTTCTGTTGTGGTTCCTACCTGCCTGCTGAAGGGTGGCGATGGACTTGATAACCAGTGTTAGATGTCTGCAACTGAGAAGTAAATTGCCTTAGTTTTATGACTAACAAGCAATATACTGTTAGGCTGCAGGAATAAAATCACTTTTATAATATATATAGCCTTACTCAGGCTGTTCTTTTTGCACATTGTATTTTTTTCAATATACAGAATATGTTTAAGCGGAGCACAATATAACTGCTTATTTTTCAAAGTAGCAGCTGCCCTTTTCATTTTGTTTAAAGCA
This sequence comes from Anarhynchus alexandrinus, assembly GCA_008711295.1. Lineage (NCBI taxonomy): Eukaryota > Metazoa > Chordata > Aves > Charadriiformes > Charadriidae > Anarhynchus > Anarhynchus alexandrinus. Next base: position 598,513 of record VUYV01000304.1, on the reverse strand, counting down.
TTGATTTATTTTTTTTTTTAGTATTAAATATAAAGGTAACAATTGCAGAGCTCCTTCTAAAGCGTGAGACAAATCAGAAAATCTGTATGAGAGCCAGGTATGATATTCAGCCAGGAGACGCTCTTGGTAGCTTTGGGACTGGGAATTTATGACACTAAACAGTTTCACATGAATTGTTTCTCAAAAGAAATCCTGTCTTTGAGAATAAAGCAGACAGAAGATGACATTTAAGTTGACCTTCCAAGAAAACAAATTTTGTTTTTATTATTTTAACAAGAGCTACAGATGTTTATCTGAGCATTTGCTAAATTTACCCTGATTTTGAAGTTTGAGACAACAAATGAATGCTCAGTACATTAATATGAATTATTAATAGGTTTTTAAAAATAAAAAAGAAGTTTTGACCCATCCTGGATGGGCAAAGGTTGCAAACCCCTGACTTATGCTTCATCGTATTGTGAATCCAAGAAAGCATTACTGTAAGTTGATAGCATTGCCTCAGTTTAAAGTGTTAGTGTCTGTAGTTAGAGGTGATTTGGTTACTTATTTCATGTTCGTGTAAAATTTTCAAATTGTGGCACCTTTCAAAAGCTGCATAAAAGCTAATTGATGGCCTGGAGAATCATGCAGATAATTGTAAACATGAGTCATTCTGGGTCATAGTAACTGAGAATGAATAAAAAGAGTTCCTTTTAAAAAGGAAGAAGCCCTTCTGATTGCAATCACAGTGTTCCAGTCACCTTATAAATAAAAATCTCAGTCTAAAATTGCATTAAAAGGTTGTAAAGCTTCCCACATTTTATATAAAGCCATGCATTAGCTTCACGCATTTGGTTGTGCAACCCTCTGAATTGTTTTATCCACAGCAAACACATTAATGAAATTCAGGTGTCTGAGACATTTCTGTGGGGGGGTTCCCTTGGCTGTCCATGGACCTACTGAAAATCACATAGGTCCCAACGGGAGTGACTGAGTGAGTAAGTGAGGCAAAGCTTGGGACAACTAATGAAGTTACTGCCTCCAGTTGTCCTTCTGTCCCTGCCGCACAGAGGATGGGGCGTTTCATGGATTACCTCTGTCACTCTGTGAACATCAAAGGCAAACTGGCTTCTTATTGCATGAGGCTTATGAGTCATCGGGCCACCTCACTGATGGAAGGGGCAATGAAGCTGGAAGCACTGACCTGGTCAGTGCTGCTGTTCCTGCTTTCACCTAATCAGCTGGAGTACAAAGAATAATTTACCAGAGCAGCGTGGGGCTCATCGCTGTGCGAGCAAACAGCCTCAGTCTTTGTCCTGCTTCATGGCTGAGACTGCAATCTTGCTGATCCCACAGCCGTTGTAGCCTAGCAAGTCTGACACTGGGATTAAAATTTAGAAACACCTCCCATATCTTTAAAAAATTTTACTCATCCTGTATTACAAAGTGCACACTAACAGGCTCAGTATCTTTTTTTTTTTTTTTAACTTTGATTTACCACTGGAAGTTTAGAGACTGTGTAATTGGAAAAAGGGAAAAAGGGGAAAAAAGAAAAAAATTACACATATGCCTAAAAATTCTACAGTTTACATACAAATGAACCGGAGTTCAAGGTCCCAGTCATTATGGCCGTTTGGTTGAATTATTAATGGTAACAGCCCTCTCTTCCATTCTGTCCTGAATGAATTCTGCCTCAGAAAAGTCTCAGATTCTAGAAACCTGTGCAATCAAAACTCAGAAAATGGCATGACAACAGTAGGAANTATCATCGGCAAACTTGCTGAGGGTGCTCAAACTTGCTGAGGGTGAATAGTTGATACAATCCTGCTGAGGATCTGCCTCAGAAACAGACTAACAGCCTACTCCGTTTTTCTATGAGAAGGGCCTCTGCTAATACCTATGTGAAGAGTAGTCTTACAGGACTTTTCCTGAGTAATGAGTACACTGACTAGCTCTGTTTCTGGTTTTCCCAGTTCAGAGAAAGGACTTTATAGCAGCCGACAAGTGGTGGAACACCATCTGGGTTGGGGTGGATGCACAGCATGGAAAAAAAACATACCTGCTGCACCAGGAACACAGCGGATACATCCTTACGTTCACTGGAGGACAACTGGTCAGCTTCCAATGGACCCAATGGACCCGAGCCTTTGCACACATAATGGGATAACAGACTCTGTTTGTTGCCAAAGCTGAAGTTACACTATTATTAATATGAGTCCGGAAATGTCTGCTCTCTCTCTCCCTGTTAAAAGACTAAAGTACTTATTTTTGGGATATGTTTGTTAGCTCCTCATGAATTAGGAATTAGGATTCATGATGGAATTAGGAATTAGGACTTATGATGGAATTAGTGGGATGCTAAATGTCTTGATTTATCCTGTGGGGTTAATTAAACTTAATTTCAAACACAGGTTGGAAGATGGCAGGCCAGATCGCTGAGGGACACATGCCTTCTGTTCCCTCAATTAGTGTGAGTGCACGTTAATTGACATTTTGGTAATACCTCCTAGATTTGCTATTTTAAGGTGAAGCATAGAATTGTCTTTGCGATGTTGCCTGACAAGCCCTTTCAACTTATCAACTCAACGTGTCTATTCTGGAGTGAGAGCTTTGTTTTTTTTCTTTACAGCATTTAGTGGGTGAACCTTAAAAATAAGGATTAAGGATGGTAAAAATAGAAGATTACTCAATTTTTATATAACAAATATGACACATTCCGACTTCAGAGGATTCCAAAAAAGGGTGGGAACAGGCAGAAGAAAAATAACGAATTTCAAGGAAATACAGTTTGGTTCTCATCAGGCTTCTTCTAAAAGCAAGGGAGATCATGAGAAGGAGCAGTTTCTTATTTTTAAATGCCACTGGATAACCAATCATAACTCTTAATTTAGAGACAAAGAAAGGGATTCATGTGTTAGTATGGCTGTGTCATCAGTTGTTGTAGCAGCTAGTTTGAATTTCAAGGAACACACAAGATCTGTGGAGGCTTGGATGAAGTAGAATTTTTTATCCTTTGTTGGGAAACTTTTACTTTACAAATATGATAGCAGAACATAAATATGCCTTGGACCAAAACAACTGCTGAAGCAATTTCTCCTCCTAGTCCCTTCTACTAGCTGATTTTGCAATATTAACAACGTCCAGGTTTTGGTGAAATTAATTAAAGTAACAGTCTAAATATTTATTACAGACTTTAAATTTAGTCTTATAGTTTCCTCTGCAATTCTTTCAGTCTCACTTATCAACTGCCCATCTCTCTGGAAAAAGCTCTGAAAGGCGTAAGCAAAGGAAAGCAAAAGAAATGGCTTCCAGGACCACGGGGTGTCAAGCAGGCATGTGTGGGCTTGTTTTTAAAACTGTTCTTGATTTTTAAGGCCTCATAACTTCTAGAAGTCCTCCCTTGTTTCTGGAGAAGAGTCACATTTACTGGCCCTGTGCTCCTTAGCTGAAAACTGAATCATTTGTGGGGATGCCTGCTAGGACAGAGGGGAAGTTTTGTGGATAAGGCTGAGATGGGACAAGGGGAGCTCCGTCCTACCAGGTTGAAGGTGACAACCCCTGTTCCACCCCTCACCAGCTCTCTGGAGATGTGCTCCTGCTGTTCTCTATGTGCTGTCTCCAGAGCTCGTCTGATCTGACTGAGGCAGGTCTCTTCTCTAGCTCCAATATTTCATGGGGGCAGGTGTTTTTTTTCCTGCCTTTAGGGAGCACTACCAGCTCATGGAACGCCCAGGAAAGCATCAGCACAAGGCAGCCCTTGACCATAGAGGAGATGGGAGTCCTGACTGCTTCTTTCAGCAATCCCCTAGATTTGACTGGATTAGCTATAGCATAACTCTTAATTTATAAATTAGCATATTTAAACAGTCACTGTATTTTATTTAAAACCAAAACAATTTTGGAAGGTGATCAACAGGAGCAGAAATGCATCAGCTACTCCAAATGCAAAAGTAATAATGACAAAACTGCACTTTTTCTACAATCCCCTTCATGTTTCTGCCATGTTAATTAAGACTTCAACATTCTTGCCAGTTAACTGAGGTATGAGAGTATGAAGAATCTTGCCCAAGGTCACATAGGAAGGAACTAGCAGCTCCCAGGAGTCTCTGCCTTGCAACAGCAAACTTCCCTGCTGGAGTTAGAGGAAAAAACAATGCTGCTTAATTGAATTGGCATTCTATGCCCCATTCTGTTCCCTGGAAACTGCAGAAGTCTAGTATCAGTAAATGCAAAATATTCCTGCTCTCTCATCCAGGATTTGATTTGAACCAGATGCCCTTTTTGGTCCCTAATGCAGGCTCATTCCCTTTGGGAGTAACTCCTTGGCATATCAAAAATTCTTCTGGAGGAAATGCTACTGGGCTTGGCAAGTCCCAAGGGGAAGCTAAATAAAGAGAGAGAGAGAGACTGAGAGGTGACGTTTCAAAGCGGGGCCAGACTGTCTTGGGAACCTTTTCTACCCTACAGCTGAAACCTCCATCATCTGAAATTTGGCATCCTTGGGTGCAGCTGGTGGTGTTTATTTATTTTTCATTGATATTTTACGCTTTAAGTTTCAGAAATGGGGAGCACTTTGCAGATTACCCATGAGAAATTGTCTCTTTTCCCAGGCATTACCCAAGAAGCAGGTTTGTTTTTATGTTTTCTTTTTTAATGTGACTGTTGGCTGTCATTGTTGATCTTTCACTGGCGACCTTTCAGTTCCAGTACTCCCTCCAATCTGCAGTTAGTTAACTGTGAATATATTTAATTAAAACTGTGTTTTACAGCAGGGGAAGTATTAGCAGTCTGTATATCATTAGGGTTGGGTTTTTTTGGTTTTATTAGTCTTAGAGTGTTTTAGGACTCTCACTATGAAAATATCATGACATCCCCATCTGCTTTCTCTTGACAGAAGCTGTAGCCAGCTACAAAATGTAGATTTTGTGCAGTCTGTGAACTGAGAGAAAACTGTTCCCTCATCAACCTTGTCTTAATTGTAAAGCACTGCGACTGCAGTCATGCTTTAGGTTTGTGTCACCAGATTCTGTACTTCCTCATGTAATATACTTCAGTGATGAAAGTTATAGTAACACCTGTCAATGACTTGTGCCAGAGCAGTCAAGAGAAAGTGGGAAATAGGGATTACGAAACAGAGCAAAAGACATATAGAGATTTGGAGGCACCAATCAAAAAATGTCAATGTTACTGTATAAGCTAATAAGGGGAAAAAAGATTTTCTTTGAAGAGGTAATTACCTAACAGGATTTAATTTGCTTCCCAGTCCTCTGCCCCCTTGTCTTCCAAACACACTGAAGAAGTTGTCATTGGTGTTCCCTGGCTGGGGGTTGAACATCTACCTGTTGGTTCAGTCCATGCTCTTCCACCTGTAAACCCCAGAATCCTTCAAACCCCAAATATGTGTTCCCTGTCATTACAGTCTCTACCTTCTGCTGCATTATCAGCAAAACAGAAAACATTGTCACAATATTTTCACCTTGTACTACTGTCTGTGAGATTCTGTTGACAATAAAAACTTAAACCATCCCCTACATTTACTGGGAATTTAGAAATGGCATCAAATGTACTTGCAACTTTAAAAAGAAAAAGTGGCAGAAGACTGAGATAACTGTTAGAAATTGTCATTGGTTTTGATGTTTTAAAACTATTTAATTTTCTCTAGATGCATTGCTATACAGCAGGTGTCTAATAGCAGAACACTGTTAATATAGTAAGACAAGTAGTTTTCTTCACAGGTTGTACCTGAGCATAATGGAAATTCAAATTATTCAAATTGGCCAAATTGGTGCAAAAATCAAGCAAAGCTTTAACAAATCCCAGCTTTCTCTCTTGTCTGAGGCTACAGGCTTGCCATCACAATTTTACAAATTGCTGCTGCAAGAAATACAATTTGTTTCAGCAGCAGAAGCAGGTTCTGTTTCAAGAAACACACTCTTACTCTTCTCCGGAGAGTCCATTAAACTTGTGGTCCTTACAGTGTGTCCAGAACATCGCCAGGTGGAGATCATTTCTGTTGAAGAGAGGGAAAAGCAAGTTGTAGTACCCTGACACCCCTCACAAGTCATGCTGCCAGTGGTGCTGCCAAGTGGCAATATGGGCTGACGGCAGCACAGAGAGGGACCCCTGCCCAGAAATGCAGTCTTGGGCTTTTTGGGGACATCCTGTATATTAATCTCTACCAGGCATCAAGTGGCTGTTGAAAGAGCAGGAGTGCCATGAAAAGTGACTTGAAATCTTGTTGTGGTGTTTGCATATGCTTTCTTTGCTTCCCCTGGCTCCCTTTGAAACTGCAGAATTAACAGGACTATCCAGGAGTGACCTGGATCTGTATTACTGTAATAAAATCAATTATATCAATTTGAATACAGTGACGTTTATCAAGTCAATAAATGTTGGCCTGCATATTAATATTTTCAAGGCTTAGCACCCTTATTTAACAGAATATTTTATACAAGTGTCAAAACATTCTTAATATTGCTACCCCCCAACAAGAAACATTTTTGTTTTCCCAAGGGGAAAAAATGGAAACAATTGAAAGACTGTAACACCTCCCAGCCCTTACTTTTTAATATGACTGTACTCGATTATTTTGTTCTTGTTTTTAAAATCCTAGAGTTTTGTCCATCTCTTTTGCAGCCTGGGCTAGATGGCATTATAAGGAAGAAGAGAAAGGTATAATAGCATTTAGGTGTTGGGATCTTGGGATCTTGCTGACCACAGAAAAGATCTAGAGGGCAGATAAGGAGAACTTTAAAGGGGTTCTTCTGTCTGCTGGATGGCTGCAGAAATGGGTGGCTACTAAGGGGTCAAAGTCAAGGAATCATTCATGCAGATACACTATTTCCAGGCTCTTTCCCAATTTCAGGTTGTTTATTCTTTCCTTTTCTAGGGCTTCTTTTTGTCAAAACCATGCAGTGACTGGGAATGGGGTAGCTACTGCTTTTCAAGACCACCATGATGTTTGAGTGCACCAGCAGGCCTTAATTTTCCTGACTGACCTCCTTTTAGGACCTTCACTCCATGCACCTTCTGCTCTGTTTAAATTTGGGCTGTGTCTTTATGCCTTGCCTCAGCTATACTGTTTATAGCCCAGTCTCTTGCCTGGATTTTGGACCTATCTTGTCGACTTGTCTCTAGTCTTGTCTTCAGCCCATCTCTTGCTGCTCTGGACCCCTTAGATGTATGCTGGCCCGGATTCATCACCTTCCTTTGTCTGGGACTGCTGCTGGTTCCTGCTCTGCTGGATGGTACGTGGGACTTGTACGACGCCTGTGCCGCGGCCACCTGTGGCTCCCAGCAAACCCTCCCTCGTGCAGCAGCCCTGCTCTTGCTGCTCCCTGACATGGGAAACATATCTTTTCCTTTTTGCAGAAATTCTAAGCAGGATCTTTGGTATAATCTTATGAGCAGCCAGACCTCAAGTTCTGTTCAACCAATATCTTGTTTAAACTGGTTTCAAAAATTATAATTGCCAGAACTGAAATGGAAGCTTATCTCAAGATGCTTAGCATCTAAGAGAGAGAGTGTATGTATGGGGAGAATGAGATATATTTCGTTCCAGAATTCTGATATTCTGATTGCATTAAACATAAGTATATTAGTGAGGTTTATTGCCAAATAGTGGGGGAAGAAGAGGAGAGATGAGAGAGAGGCGTTATGTGCAACTTTTACAGAGGATAAAACACAATTTGAATATGTTAGGCTGAGTTGGTTATATGAAAGACTTTATAATGTAATTTGAAGAAGAAAGTCCTTTACCAAAGGAGCGGTGTGTGGGAAATGGAGAAAAAGCAACATGAATTTCCCAAGAGCAAACGATATTCAGCAACCCAACCATTTTCTCTGATAAGATTTCTGTTTTTTTCCTAAAAAAAGGAGATGCAATAAATTTCCCTTATCTGGGCTTCAGTAAAGAATTTTAAAATAACAAACACAATGCTGTGATATATTGGACAACATATTTCCATCAGAGAGAAGGAAGTATTAATGCCATTGACCAAGGGTCTGGAAACCTGTCTGTGGTCTTTTCCCAGCAAGGGAGTTGTAACCCAGCCATGGTGCACATCTGCGACGCAAGACTTCAGACTACCCCGCAGAACATCCCCGTTCCATGTTTGGCTTCGCAAAGCAGAGCTTAAGTGGACAGGTCATGGCTCCTTGGAAATGTGTTGGGAAGGAACAATGGAGAGAAAGAGAAATTTAAGCTAAAAGACAGCATTGGAACAAATTCAGGGTTGATATCAGAGAATGTAAATTGATTTGTAAAGCTGGATAACAGAAGAAAGTATCTAGGTATTTGAAGAATGAAGCTGTGTGATGATCATTCAGTAGTAAGAGGAGGATCAAAACTGACATGAAAATGAGTTTTCAGACAGAGCTTAATCAGTTTCTAAAATAAACCTCCCTGAGTGGTTCCTCAAAGGTCTGAGTACACTGACTGAAGAGGTTCCTCCCAACTATGTTATGATTTTTTTCCAGTGGACTGAGAATGGATTGATTTTGACAGAGAACAAGACTATTCGGCAACTCTGACAACTGTTGTTTCCACTTTATACTTGGATATGGTCTATTGTTTACTACTGTGTGCTTCAGTTTCTCACAGAACATTTTGGACTATGTAATCTTCCTCTGAATAATAAGAAATATTTCGGTTATGCTGAACTAGCTGGTCCTGTATTGTTGGTTACTGGATGACTTATGGAGACAGAGATCTTTTTCCATTATTGAGTGGTGGTAAGACTGTGTCCACTGTGATATATAGAATCATAGAATCATTTAGGCAGGAAAAGATGTTTAAGATTGAGTCCAGCCATAAACCTAACACTGCCAAGTCCACCACTAAACCATGTCCCTAAGCTCTTAGGTGACTCAACCACTTCCCCGGGCAGCCTGTTCCAATGCTTGACAACCCTTTCAGTGAAGAAATGTTTCCTAATATCCAATCTAAACCTCCCCTGGAGCAACTTGAGGCCATATCCTATAGAAAGTCAACACCAAGAAAATTATGTTCTCTGCTCCAAATAGATGATTGTACCTGTTTTTACAGATATTTATCTTAAAAATACTTTCCTGCTTGCCAACCTCCTGGAAGGTTACAACTTCTGGTGCCTTCTTGCAGCATTTGAAGCATTAGAGAAGCAATATACAGCCAAGACAATATTTTACTAAGAGCAAAATGCTAACTGGCCCAAATGTCTCCTTTAAATACATAGGCAAAGAAAAAAATTGAACTTACAATTTTCTGCTAAAGAGAACAGCATCTCTTCAAGTACTAATATGAGCTATGATGAAGTGTATCATAAACAAACCATGATGGGACAGTTAAAATTTTTCAAACCACGAATGATCTGCTAAGTAGTTGCAGTTTTTTATGTTCAAGGACCTGACATTTCTTTAAAAGCAAAGACAAAAATATTTTGTTTCTTATTTCCATGCAATGAACCAATTAAGGTTCACAAAACTGAAATAATTTCTTGCACAGTCACACCGAGAATTAACGTCAGTGTGTTGCAGTATACAGGGGTTTAACTGCTAAGTCCTGTGCTTGAGGAAGTTTTACTTATCAACAGAACTTTCTGCTTTCTGCTTTTGAACTACTGTAAAGAAACAAACTTAAAAAGATGATTGAGATCTCTCCACTTTTATTTTTTTTGCCTTTGCTTGAACTCAGCCGACCAGCCAGTGATACAGAGGATACCACAGGAATATCACTGCTTACAAGAATATCTTTTTGTTGATAAGCCCTTAAAAGCAAATATAAAACCCCAGAGAGTTGCCAAGAATGGACCTCTTAAATGTCCAATATTAACAAACCGAGGTTGCAATCCCAAGCACAAATACAGGCTTGGTAGAGAATGGATCAAGAGCAGCCCTGAGGAGTAGGACCTGGGGGTGCTGAGTGATGAGAAGCTCAACATGAGCCGGCAATGTGCTATCGCAGCCCAGAAGGCCAATGGTATCTTGGGCTGCACCAAAAGAAGTGTGGCCAGCAGGGCGAGGGAGGTGATTCTGCCCCTCTACTCCACTCTCGTGAGACCCCACCTGGAGTACTGCGTCCAGCTCTGGAGTCCCCAACATAGGAAAGACATGGACCTGTTGGATTGGATCCAGAGGAGGGCCACAAGGATGATCAGAGTGCTGGAGCACCTCTGCTACGAGGACAAGCTGAGAGAGTTGGGGCTGTTCAGCCTGGAGAAGAGAAGGCTCCGGGGAGATTTTATTGCGGCCTTCCAGTACCTGAAGGGGGCCTACAGGAAAGCTGGGGAGGGACTTTGTACAAGGGCATGCAGTGATAGGATGAGGGGGAATGGCTTCAAACTGGAAGAGGGTGGATTTAGAACAGATATTAGGAAGAAATTTTTCACTTTGAGGGTGGTGAGGCACTGGCACAGGTTGCCCACAGAAGCTGTGGAAGCTCCATCCCTGGAGGTGTTCAAGACCAGGCTGGATGGGACTTTGAGCAACCTGATCTAGTGGGAGGTGTCCCTGCCCATGGCAGGGAGGTTGGAACTAGATAATCTTCAAGGTTCCAACCTAAACCATTCTATGATTCTTTTGCTGGAGGGAAAGCAGAACTTTGTTCATAGTCTCTTAAGCCTGAAAACGTAACAAGAGAAAATTGAAGCACAGTGAAGTACCACATGAATTTCCATGAAAAAGTGCACGATAGGTCCAAGGCAACTTTTTTTTTTTTTTTTTGAATGCTGAGGATCTCACAGTTCTCCCAGAGCTTAGAAAATGTAGCTTGAACTCCAAGGACAACTTAGAGTTAACAATAACTTCCAGGGAGAAGAGTTATATTAAGGTCAGTGCAAAAGTGTCCTTTGGTATGTGTGAAGGAGTATCAGGGATGCAGAACAAGAGCATTAATGGCCACAGGATCTGCCTGGCAGAGGAGGAGCAGTGGGATTGGGAGCTGGAGCAGTGGGAGGAAAGCAAATTAACATCCTGCCCCAAGCACTGCAACGACTCGCTATGGCTCTGCCAGCTCTAAACTGAGGTATGATACTGCCTTCTGTCAGAGACAGAGAGGTGGAGGTGATGCTATGCCCACTCTTACACCTTTGTAAGAGTAGGGTGAATGGGCAGCATCTTTTTGAAGCAACTGAGCTGCTTATTATACAGAAATTCCTGTAAGAGTGTATGAAGGTGCCTGGCACCCTGCTGCTCAGGAGTGTATAGGAAGCAACAATCTCCCTCCCATTATACAATTAACTAATTATGCTTCTCAGCTGAATTAATTATATATAAAATTCACTCATTCATATTCATAATTCTTGTGTCTCTACACGGTAGCTATGATTTTCCTCTATTACAATTTGAATTACAGCAGCCTAAATCTGCTCATTTTTCCACTTCTGAACACTTCTTATCTCTTCATGTCTTTGGCACAGCTGCTATTTCTGAAGCAAAGGCAAAAAGGGAATGCAACGTTTTCCTCCCTTCTATGACTTCTCAGAACTGTTTTATTGTCCCGTTGGGAAAAAGATATTTTAACAAGGCTACACATTATGCATAAATTGTTCTCTGTTTTCTCTGGAGGAAACCACCATGCCTTCTGCTTTACGGTCTGGAAGGTGATTCACTGTCATTACTGAGCTCGTGTAACCTCGAAACCTTACGTGTAATGTAAACCTCTTCCATTACATGAAGCATCTTATGGCTGAAGACCAGTTTTCACTATTGGAGATGAGGACGTGCTGAATAGGTACTTAAAACTCTCAGGGAAAAAAAAAAAAAAAAAAACTCACAATTTGTGAGCTGGTTATGCAAATGCACTGAGAATTTGTCACACAAAGTTTGGATCAGGATATCCAGCCCTTCTGCCTTCACCTCCGCTACTATCTTGCTGTGAGCATAAACCCCTTTCGCAAGAGGAAAGAGATATTTGGTTCTGCAAGTGTCCGTGTACACTGCAAACACCAGACATTTGAAACGAGACTGAATTTCATTTACACTGCAGTAATCGAGAGAAACGTGACTGAGTTTAACAAAATTATTTTGGATTAGGTTTGAAGAAATAGCAACAGAATTTAGCTCCAACCTTACAAAACTTTTCCCTAAATTTCTAACATTTTTTCACTTGCAAAAAGCTGCCAGGAAATAATTTATATGCCACAAAATATTGTCTTGATTTAAAAAAAAAAAAAACAACCCACAACCCAAAACCCCCAAATAAACCCCTCCAGGAACAGAACTAACTTTTCCCTTGTTCATTTGACAGAAAGTATGAATTGCGAACCTAAAATTTTTTTGGGAAATATATTTTGTTTGTTAGTGTTTTTTGTCAAAAGGTTGGAGAGGGGTTATCTCTGTGTGTATGTGTACCTACGCCTCAGTGCAATGAGGAGGGAGACGCAGCCCCATTGCAGTCTGGAACCCCTGTGCCTCTCATTTCCTTTAAAAAAAGGAGAAACCTATGTCCCTGCCTGGTGGAGAAATAGCTTTGTGCTGGAAACAACACGTGTGGGCAGATGAATTAGTTCTGGATGTCCATAACTATAGCAGCTTTCCTGTATCTGAAGGGCACCTACAAGAGAGCTGGAGAGGGACTTTTTACAAGGGCGTGTAGTGATAGGACGAGGGATAAGGGCTTCAAACTGGAAAAGGGTGGATTTAGATTAGATATTAGGAAGAAATTTTTCACTCTGAGAGTGGTGAGGCACTGGAACAGGTTGCCCAGGGAAGTTGTGGATGCCCCATCCCTGGAGGTGTTCAAGGCCAGGCTGGATGGGGCTTTGAGCAACCTGGTCTGTTGGGAGGTGTCCCTGCCCATGGCAGGGGGGTTGGAACTCGATGATCTTTAATGTCCCTTCCAACCCAAACCATTCTACGATTCTATAATAACTACAACTAAGTCTGTTTCAGCCAGTGTATTGTATGGCCTTCTCCCAGTTTGCTTGGAAGGTATTCCTGGTTAGTCTGAGAAGGTTTTTACTGGGAAGCAGGAGAGGGATACAGCTCTTTTTTTTCCGAAACTGAAGAAACAGCTATGAGGAAAACAGACCGAGACATAAGTTAAGGCTTGGACCAATGTGACAAGATTGACTGTCAAGAGATAGTCAATAAAGCTCAATGCTGCATGGAGCTTCATGGGTTTGGGATATTTATCTAAGCACGCTAAAGGACAGAAAACAAGAATACAAAGAGCAGAAGATGAACCTGCAGAGACACTCTCACTAGAAAACAACTTTTAGATTAGATCCTTTTCATTTTAGTTTCATTTTTTAAGTGAAAGCAGATTTTTCCTTTGTTTTTCTTAGAAGAGAAATTAAAAACAATGTCCTCGCTAAATGGTGTCTTAAGAAGACATTCAGGACTGAATTTATTTGATCCATTTTGTTCCTACTTTTCCCTACTGCAAAAAAAATATCTTGGATAATGTCTCTTACTGCTTACAGTGCATACTGTGATATATTCCTTTATGATGTGGTTAGTGTTTCTATGGGAGGACTAACATTTCAGTTTCCTTTATTTTTTTCAGCATTTTATACTTCCAAAATATCCACTATATTAATGTGGAGGAAGACGAACTGCATTACCCCTCTTGACGGTGAACTTGGTTCTCCAAAGAATTGCTGGAACTGATTCATGGCCAGCTCACTTCTTACAACCAGCCGACTGAGGCAAAAATAGGATGAGGTCACCTTTTTCCAGTGTCTGAACATTTTATGCTGTGCTACTGTTTTGAGTACATCTTCTTTTCCCTTAGGTTCATGTGCATCTCTCTCCAGATGGGCAAATATTAAAAAAAAAAAAAAAAAAAATCAACAAGTTGGTCTAGCAAATTAAAAACAGAGAACCTTGCCAGGAAAAAAAGATACTAAAACTTGGTTATTCAGTCTCTGTTTATCTCTGTTGGAATGAATGATGGCTGTTTTTCTTCTGCTCTTTGGCTGTTTCCTCTTCTCCAATTTGAGTTTGAAAACTTCATAACAATATTTAAACTTCAAGTAATAGTAATATCTAAACATCCTAAATCTTGAAGTGCAGATACTTAAGTACTTAACTTAGTCTTCAAAATTGCTCTGTGGGCAAGTTTATTAACTTGCTAAGACTGTCTCCAGGAAAGCAATGATAACAGATATGTTTAATCTATTGATAATTTTTAATTGCTTGAGGGCTAGTTAAGAAAATAAGCTCATATGTGCATGTGTAGCATATACTGAATGATAAAAGTATTATGCTTATTTTCCTAAAACAAAACAGCAAACATCTGATATTTCCTCATGATGATCTTGGTCCAGTGCTTCTGAGCTGGTTATTAATAGTTCAAAAGAAAACATAAATGAACACACATGCAGTTCCCAAATAACATGCAAGTTGGAGGACAGGTCAATTATACAAGTAGGTTCCTACAGCTTGATAAGGAGTGTACCTATGAATAGTTTGCTTCATAATAAACTCATAGGGAATGCCAAGGAAAAAGAGTGTATACATACGGTGAGGAACTGTCTCTCCTGGAAAAGCGATTCTGAGATAGGAGCTGGGACATGGTCCATAGCAAATCCAGTGCAACCTCCAGCATGGTGGTGTAGTTGAAGGCGAACACAGTACTTGGATCTATCGTCAGAGGAACGTCAGGTAGAATAAAGAGGTGGTGTTACAGTCATATGCAGAACAGAGAAGACCACTACTAGAGTATTTTGTCTAGATCTGGCTACTCTCTTCAAACAGAAGAGAATTCCTAAGCATTCTGAAAAGAAGTGAGAGGACTGACATTTGGTTTCAGATGTGATAACTGAGGCTCATTAGTTTACAAATAGAAATATTACAAGGCTGATGAAGACACCTTTTGAATACACCAAGAGAAGAGAAATCTGATGGTATATGCTCTTTGATAGAGGAGAACAAGATATGCCTGAGATCCAGTCTCTAGAATTCTAATTGATGACATATCAATTCAGATTGAGAGTGGAGTGAAACATTTGAATGGGGATGTTAATAAACTAAGAATTGGACACTTTTAAATTCAGCTGGACAGGGTGCTGGGCCATCTTGTGTAGACCGTGCTTTTGCCAAGAAAGGTTGGACCAGATGATCCTTGAGGTCCCTTCCAACCTGGTATTCCATGATTCTGTGATTCTATGAACGATAACCAATGGCTGTGGAAGACTTTTTATCACTTGAATGTTTAAATGAAAGTGGGTATCTTTAAGAAAAATGGCTTTGGCATTAAGTATTTCTTCTATATGGTCACTGTAGGAATTACTGGATGAAGTCCTTTAACCTGTGATACTCAGAAAGTAAGGCGGGATGACCTTAATTGCACATTGTTTTTAAAATGCTGACAGATTTTGAAATCTCCAATCTATCACATATCAGGTTTGACAGAATTTCTCAATTGGATCTCTGTAAATCATGATTGGCCAACCAATGGCATCTTTCTTTGGAGACTGGGATTTAAGATTTAAGCCCTCTCTTCTTCCAATCAAAATCAAAGAATTCCAATACTTCACAGCAAGTCCTAAAAGAATGGAGCTAGCTGCAGAAATAGAGTGGGAAAAGACCATTGAACCCCCTCTCTTTGCAGAATGTGAAGATACAAGTAATGATAGAAGAAGTGTTTCCTCAGAAGCATGTTGTTAGAGAAGAAAATGATGCTTAATGATTTGTAGGAATCCCTGTTGACACTGAGGGTACTGACATGTAGCCAATATCATTACCCGCCAAGTTTTTCTGAGTATAAAGAGTTTTACAACATCTTAAGATGAGCATTATGGACACTGTAAATGATGATTCTTTTATGAGGCGTGAAGAAGGGAAACACTTGCTCTTTTCTTCCTGCTGGGTCTCCCTTAATGCATTATTTTTTTAAAACAGTTGTCACTTGCCTTCTGCCATGTCCTGGCTCTATTCTTGCCACTTGTGCATTGACCATTTCCTCTGTTACTGCAATAAAGATGTGGCACACAGTGGGGATTACATGAAGCAGAGAGAGTAAACCTATGGCAATATTTTATTGCAGTTGTTTGCCCCCCAAAAAGTGAGATGTCTTTTACTGGTCAGATAAATCACCTAAATTCACTTTAAAATGCTCAAAGTGCAAACAGCAAGTTTGATTTGTAGCAGAGCAAGAGATTCAGTTCTTGGCTATGAAATTAGAAACATCATATCAAAAGAAAACCCCAGAAATATGAAGGCATAAGTTGCAGAGACACATGTTGTTGGTGTCTTGTCCCAACTGACACTTGGTGCAGACTCAGACTTGCAGGTCTCCATCTCCAGGAGCCTCTGGAGGCTGCTTTCACTCCTTTTTCCACCTGCGCATGAGGGTTATAAGAAGGCATTGAATGCAAATGAGAATTCAGAGCAGTTCCAAGGAACTCTCAGTTCTTCCTCCATAACAATGGAGATTTATTATACAATGACTTCTATTAACTTTATTCTTTGTGAGGACAAAACCACTACCTCAGGATGACCTTCCTGTTACAAAGTCAATTGCATTACAGTCTGATCTGATTTTTTCCCATCCCAATGTGCTTTGCCCTGTGAAACTTCGTATGGCTTCAGAACAACTGATCATAATATAAGTATTTATCTGTAGACTTTGGTAGTCTTACAATCCTTGATGTGTCCCTGGCTTTGCAAGAAGAACCCTCATTCCAAGTTACTGATACAGAAGTCCAAGGCAGTCTTTAGGGTGGCTTCGCTGAAGCATTTTGAAGTTTTCTCCTCTTGCCTGTGACTTTTCGTCAATTTTAGGGGCCAGGCCTGATGATTCACTCTACGAACTTCTGCAGCAGCCTGATCCTTGTTTTTATGCTTTCTGTGGATTGTTTGTTATGCTTGAACGTTTTACAGAATTAAACTTGACAAAATCCTGTTTAATAAGGACAAGGACTGGGAGTTCTTCCTCTCCTTATTCCCATTTCTCATTTTTTAAAATGTTGTTTACCATTTTTCTTTGTTTCTTAGCAGCTTCACATTCTTTCAGATGACCTTTCTTGTATTTGTCTTCAGATGTGGCTAAAACCAGCTCTGTTGAGATAATTAAATCATATCCATTTTCCTCTCTTTCCCAGTCTGCGTTTAGTTATCTTCTGTGCAACTACGGGATTGGAGGCTGTCATAGTGCAGCTGCTTCCAAGCTGGCAGGAACATTCCTCTCCCCACCGTCTTCTCACAAATTATTTCTTCAGCCTCTTTCAGGAGATCCCCAATGTGCCATCCTTCTTCAATAATGTCTCTTTTCACAGTTTATTTCTACTTTCGGATACTTTTTGACACTGCTTATTGCTTCTAAGGCTTCCTTTTCTTTAGGCTTTCTTTAATTTGTCCTCTTGTTAGGCCACACTGTGCCATCACTTAGTAAGTAGGATTCTTGATTGGATTTAGCAGGTAGCTAAGTGGCTCAGCACCATCCAAAATGTTTGTAACTTAAGTCACTGCATCTTTTAATGATTCCAAATCAGCTTTGTTCCATCACCTACAGCTCCCTGATGTAATTTAAAAGTTGATGTATATCTTTTCTCGTTTAGTCAGCATTTAAAAAAAACCCAAGCTTTTCTTTTTAATTCCAATTGTTCATTTTGTTTCAATAATTTGAGCTACAGTGTGACATTATTCTACCACATTTTCCAGTAAATATTTTTCTCTGTGTATTCAGTACAAACTTTACATGTTACAGTATTTTTTTCTTGGTTTTATTCATCAAGCTGTGAATTGGTCCTATTCTGACCAAAGGTTGTAGTACAGCTGGGAGAGCAACAGAGAAGGCAACCAAAGTGATTCAAGTTTGAGAAATAACTAAGAGCAGAATTAGGGGATATTGTCCAGGAAGAAACATACCTTTGGGAAGGAGGGTACATACAGGTCCTCAAAATCCTGAGTGCTTTGGTAAAATCAGTACAGAACAATAGTACTTCTAAAACAATAAACAGGAGATGTCAGATGAAACTGGTAGGTAAGTGGTTTTAAGCAGGTGAAGAAAATATTTGTTCATCTATAGTTCAGCTATAGAATTTCTTACCAGTGGAGGCAGTGGACACTGAAAGTCTACATGGTGATGGACAATCAATGGAAGGAAAAACACCTCAAGGATTAAAAAAAAAAAACAAACCAAAACTAGGAACTCCCTGGACCACAAATAGTGAGATGCTGGAAGATTATTCTGCAGAGGCATCCCTTAGGATCTTGCTGTTTTCTTCTGGTTTTTTGTTTTTTTTTTCTTAGGCATCTGACTCTGGCCACCCTCAGACACAGGGCAGTGAGTGAGGCCATTTGCCTGACCTGGAATGGATATTGCACACTAAAGCATTTTTTTAGGCTTTTATAATCCGAACTTGGATGTTTGGAATTCAATAAATAATAATACAAATTACAAGTTGTCTTTCTGCATCTTGGGTCACTTAACATTGCACAGAGACTGGAGCCTCCAGGACAGTCAACTTTGAAAACTGGACCAGCTCTGCAGAGCTAGAGAGACATATCTGGTATGTTTAGTCTACAGAAATACATGTACTTGTGGGCTGGAGAGCACACAGTCCCTAAAGCAATTCCCTCATGAGCTGAATCCGCCTGTACGTTGCATAGCCTGGACTCGAGAACTGTTTTGAAAAAGTGGAGGCAAAGGAAAGGTACTGAGAGTCCAAACTTTCTCTCTTTCCCAAACTGTTGTTTAACTAACTAATACTTGACATGTGCCTGGCAAGATGGCCAGAACCACAAATTCTTTCTCAATCTGTGTGGGAAAAAAATTATCTTCTATCATCCTGCTTTGTTTATTTAGCACTGACAAGGCACAAAGATGAGGAGGGCTATCGGTCTTGCAAAGCTTGTAATGTAACAAGTGGAAAGCCAACATAAGTGGAGATCAGAAGAGGGAAAAATTGAAGTATGTAGGAACTGAAGAACTTCAACCACTCAGAATCAGTAAGCATTTTAGGGACAAATCACTCTACTTCAGTTTCTTATCTGTAAAATGAGGACATCTCACAAGGCTGCATGCAAATTTGTAAAAGTTAGAGATGCTTATTTTATGCACACAATAAAAAAGCCCCCAAGGAAACAGAATATTCTATGTGGAACACAATGCAGAGAAGTGTGAGGCCACCCACTGGATGAAGAAGATTAAAAAAAAAAAAAGGAATAAAGAAATAAAAAGAAAATTCTGAACAGCAAGATGCTTCATTTGCTGAGCACTCTCCATCAAAGGATCTAATTTAAAAAAACTCCAAACAACAAGATTTATTGAGGGTAAAGAGACAGTCCTCTGAAGGCAAAAGAAATAGCCTGATTAACACATCTTGTCCTACAACGGCTCTGGGTTAACGTGAAAGGATGGCATGCTATTTTATTATTTTTTTCTGAGGTGGGGATTTTTTCTTCTTTTTTTCCCCTTTTTAACTTTCTTAACTACTCAGTCTGCTACCATATTTTTCTGAATATCTGTTCTCTGTCCTCTACAACCTTGTGAGGTTTCTGAAGTCTTTGTGAACCTTGCCATACAAATGTCTGCTCCCTGGAGCCATTCCCAAACTACTCATTTTGTTGGTACTCTGTCAGTTTGCTCAGTCTTTGTGGTTATGGTTCTGGATGCTAAAGGTGTTCACATGGCCCTAGTTATCACAGTTCCTGAGTCTCCTTCCCTGCACAGTGAGATGATATCTCCATTTTATTAGAGCTCAGTCACTACTTCATGCTGTTTTTGATGCATCATTTTAACAGCGGCAATTCTCTTAAAGGTTGTGCTTCTACCCAGGCCTAGGCATCTCCTGTTCCCAGCAGGTATCAAGCTGCCCATTGCATGCTCTCACCCAAATTCTATTCTCATCTGAAAATTCATAGAATCATAGAATCATAGAATCATAGAATGGTTTAGGTTGGAAAGGACCTTGAAGATCATCGAGTTCCAACCCCCCTGCCATAGGCAGGGACACCTCCCACTAGACCAGGTTGCCCAAGGCCACGTCCAGCCTGGCCTTGAACACCTCCAGGGATGGGGACTCAACAACCTCTCTGGGCAACCTGTGCCAGTGCCTTACCACCCTCAAAGTGAAAAACTTCTTCCTAATGTTCAATCTAAACCTGCCCTCTTCCAGTTTGAAGCCATTCCCCCTTGTCCTGTCACTACATGCCCTAGTAAAAAGTCCTTCCCCAGCTCTCCAGTAGGCCCCCTTTAGGGACTGGAAGGCCGCAATAAGATCTCCCCTTAATATCCGCAATAAGATCTCTCCCTTAATTATAATTACAGTTGGGCTACATCTGGTAGGTCTTCTCAGACTCTTGTCAAACTGGGAACTTCGTTAAATGCTATTGGATTTTTTTTCTTTCAAATACAGAATAAGATTTTTTTTTTTCATTCAGTGTCTTGACAGTGAAAGCACATAGGCAAGACGCTGGAAGATTAATGATGAATATACTCCTCGGCCTCAGGGAGGGTACCCTAACCACCAGGCTGTCAGGCAGGCTGGGCTGGAGGCAATGTCTTCCCTCTAGTGACAGTATGACACTCTGCTCTTCTACGCAGAGATTCGTTGTAGGATTGTGTTCGGTAGAAGACAGCTCTCTGAGCAGAGGGGGAAAATCCAGCAACCTGGTTTCCAGTCTCTGCTCCAAAGCCTTTGATGTCTCAAACATCTGACTCGAAAAGCAGAGATAGAGGGGTTTTAAAAAAAGAAATTAATTGTGTCAAAATAGTGGTTTATTTGTGAACTGCCTGTGACTGCTAAATTAGTGAGATAAGGAACCAGGAAATTAATCTCACACACACAAAAAAAAAAAAGAAAAACAAACCCAACTGTCTTTTGCCTGTTTATCTAGGCTTCTATGGCTCTGATCACTTTAGGAATAGTAAAAACAGTAATACTTCCCTGCATCACATGCATGTTGAAAGATTAGGGATCGGTCACTGTTCTTTTACAGACAGGACATGAAGATACCACAGCTTGTCCCTCAAACCAGTACGGAAGTTTTTGACACTGATTTGCGAACTGCACTTCATACGGAAAATTCCTCTTTATTTCTATCAACCACTGTGGTCAATTGCTCCTTTTCGGTGACACATCAAACATAAAATACTTAGGCTATGTGGCTAACCTTTGTGGTTATTACCTCTCATTTGTTATCACAATGTCAACCACCAGCCTTAGTCAGCCAGTACTGTTGACTTTCCTGGTCCACTTACTAAATTCATCAGCAAACGTAAACTGGGCTTTCTCCCATTTTCTTGCTAAAAGGCACTTGCTGTAAAACTCTTGAAAGCCACTTCATTGACGTCCTTCAAATCCTTCAGTATCATGCTCACAAAAAAACTTGGCCATGCTGGTGGGCCTGAACCACCTGTTACAGTTATTAATATCCTTAATATTAATTGCCTTGACTTCGGTCCGTCTTCTTGTGTCTTTCCTATCTTTGGAAAAGTTGGAAAGTCACAATCAAGCATGATGTTAGCCAGTTGTGGTGATGTTCTTAACATGAGTGGTTACTTAGATATATAAAAAACACTTGTCATTCTCCTTGTGTGTTCACTCATTGAGAATGTTTCTTTCAAGTCTGTTTTTTTAAACATAAACACATGAATCTTGGTGTAAACCAGTGATGCCTTTTTAGACAGAATATCGCCAGACCTTCTCCATGTTATGTTAGCTTTATTATCTCTGGAATGAAACCAATGCAAAAGCAAACTTTCCAGCCCTCAGGCTAGGTTACCCCAAGGAACTGACATTTCTAGGAAGTTTGTTGTACTGTTCAGAGTTCCTTCATTTTAGTTCAGTGAAATAACGGGGAGACAATTTTTGATGTAACAAACAGGTTAAATAACAAACAACTCTAAAAGTTATATTACAAAATGGTTTTGGTTTCCTTTCTTTTTTTATATGGCACGATAAAGGCACTCGTTATACATCAGTTTATGACTCCCTTTTGTTTCTTTCCTTTATAGGGTTTGATAATCAAAGCATGAAAAATGTCCAGCTAAATTAGAATTGCATCGGTCACACTTCAGTCCATCCCTTTGAAATGTCAGTATCTAGGCTAGCTTAAAATAATGCAAGCGACGGCAGGGCAACAGTTGTGATTAGAAATGTCGTATAACATCGATACTTTGCCAATTATTCTTGCTTTCAGAAAGTAGGTGTGCTATATGAGTTGTGTGAACTAATGCGGAGCAGTGTTGCAAATCTCCAAGTGTTGGTTGTGTGTTTGTTGTTTTTTTTTTTTAAATTTCTGCAACTCTGCCCACATAAGTCATTCTTGCTGCCTTTGTTCCTGCAGGGGGAAGGTTGTGTGAACAAGCACTGTTCCTCAAAATGCATGGCTATTTACTTTCTTTGAACAACAGGGTTTTTAAACACCAGTTCTTCATTTCTATAGCAAAGACAAAGAATAAAGCTCAATAGGAAACCTTAAGTCAAATGTTGTCTTGGCATTCAATAGACAATTGTGAATTCTGTCATTTAGAAATTATATGGAACAACAGGTAAACAATCAAAACATTCCCCAGCGAGAACGCCAGTTCCTCTGTGGTAGGAACAGATTCTTTGTTTGATGAGAACAATTTTATTCCAAAGCACTAGGAGTT
Organism: Anarhynchus alexandrinus; assembly: GCA_008711295.1. NCBI lineage: Eukaryota > Metazoa > Chordata > Aves > Charadriiformes > Charadriidae > Anarhynchus > Anarhynchus alexandrinus. Next base: position 576,012 of record VUYV01000304.1, on the reverse strand, counting down.
CTTTATTTAAAAAGATAAACTGTATATATTTTTATAGCTACAGCAATCATAAAAAAGGAAATGGATGCAAAAAGTGTACTTATTAGGAATTTAAAATTGAAAATAATGATGCTTACAAATATTGTGGGACATAAAACAAATGGATAAAAATATAAAATGCCATCAGGATCTTTAAGATTTAACATCACAATGGTTTCTTTGGTTGTGGCTATAACAAAGAGACGTTACTTTCAGCAAATATGTATTTGTCTTTACACATACAAAAGCACATGTACTGTGGATTTCTGTTAAAAGCTACTGAAGTTTAAGACTGTGGCAACACAAACAGCACTCACATGATGCACAGCTTTGCCTGGAAGACGGGATGAACTGTTGCAGCACTCCTGTGTTAGCACTGCTCAGTGAGGGATGCCTGTTTTTGTGTCCTGGGGGATGCGGTGACCACCCAGGTGCTCAGCGCTCCCACCCAGGCCTGGCTGTTGCCCTTCCAGTATTCACCTCACACCTGGCTGACTGGCGCATAGCAATGATGATTGCAGCACGTTAGTGGAATTACTGCTCTCAGATAAAAGGGTAAATAATTCTATTAGTGCAACAAATGATGCTGTTCAAACTCCTATGAGATACACATATATTCATGTATTTACTAATCGTACTAAACCTCTTAGAAATAGTTCAATAGGTTTTGAGGTGACTCTGGCTTTGGGCACCGTTCTCCTTCTTCCTTTCTTCCTTCCGTGCCCAAACTTGCTGAGACACCAAAATGTTCCTTGAGAACTTCGTCTCAAGGTAAGAGCTGCAGAAGGTTGCTGGACTCCCTGTTCCTCATCTACTTTCTTGAAATGCAGGACTATCCCCGCCCTGCAAGCCTCTACCTTCCTCACTCACCTTCTGAGATTGCTAATCCCAAATGCTCAGCAGCACCGCTCTAGGGGGTGTTATCCCTCAGGGAGGAGAGAAGGGATGTGTGTTTTGCTTCTAGTGTCATCTCCTTCCAGCTGCAGACCCCAGAGAGGGGACATGGATATAGCAAGGGTAGTTGGTATGGAAGTAGAAGACAGGCTGGAAGTCATGGGTTCTGCAGTAGACTTGGGACATAGCTATGTTGGTACAGCATCTGCTGCTACTACTGCAGTATTACTTTATTGCCCATTACTGAGAGTTTTTTGAGAGGTTGTTAAAGGAAAGGAAATATCTTTTTTCGCAGAAAACATTGGTATTTCAAGTCACAATGAAAACTACCTTCCAATTTTTTTCCAAAGTGAAAATTATAACAGTCTTGTTTTGGAAAAACATAAAGGTGGTTTTAATTTTTGCAGTTACATTTCGTAATGCCTTGTTAACATTTATCACATCTTCTTGAAACGTATCACAGCATGTCGGAAGAAACACTGTCTCATTCTGTATCTCAGATTACATCAGTGATTGAATACTAATAAAAATACCTGATTTTCTGGATCCATCTGCTTCTGCTGTAACAGCGTGACATGACACACAACAGAAGAAGGTAACACCTGGTGAACTAATTGCAGGAGCAGCTGTTTTCAGCAAGTGGTGTCAGCTTGTTAACGTGCTACTCGGCAGCAATGCCAGGAGCTGGGGCTGCAACTGCGAATTTATACTTTCTGTTTGTGCTCTTCCACCTGCGGCAGGGTTCAGATATGACTTGTGCTCTTCTTCCCTTTTGCTGCCTGAATTTTGCATCATTTAGCGCACTGGATGAGAGACTCAGTGGCATATCCACACTCAGCCTATCCTGGAAACCAGTGGGAGGGAAATACTGGTCTAAATCTCCTCGGACTGAGGACAAAACACATGGATTCAATATCAGATGCCACTCAATTATAAGCTCTTGATCTAATGGTGATCCTCAGTGATATGGGATTCATTCAATTGTTTTCTTACTTGCTGCACTACCACCGTGGTCTATATTTTGGTTTCTTGGAGCAAATTGATCATATTTCAAAAAAACCCTTCATGAAGGACCTACCTCCAAAAAAGAGCTGAAATCTTTACAAAGATCAAGCGTTATAAACTGATTGAGTCGCTTTATGTCTTGAAATTTGAGATGAGTAGCTGGAAGAAGATGTATCCAGGACAGTCTAGATGACAGGGAGCTCTACTTGCAGAGAAACCTGATGAGAACGTGTCTGTGATTCCCTTTACCAACGCGTAGCAAAGCAAGGAAAGGAGACAAACGTTGAGAATGAAAGCGAGCAGCAACCAGCTAATAAAAACAATATTCTGCTGAACTAGCTTTTTCCTATTAAAAGCATTAATTCTTGTCAAATAAAATCTTACAGATTTACATACTTAAAAATGCCGGTACCTTAGTGTTCCAGCACTCTCCTTGTGGATGCTGGGGAATGTTATCTGATGAAAGACTCTGGCACTGAACTGAAAAATTTATTTCCTTTGGGAAGCAATTTAATTACAGAAAAATGTTTTTTTCATTTTCAGAGAGAACTGACTATATCTTGTTTGTTTATTTCTTTTTGTCTCCGATGTCAGTCGGTTACCTTTACTGGCAGGGAAATGCAAATGCATTGCATTCCTGGCAAGCGTATTTCACCTTCCCCTAGTGTCTCTTAATCAAATAGAAAAATTTGCTTTGTGTTAAATTATTGAAAAATGATGCTGTTTACTGACCTTTGGATTGTAAACATCTTTATAAATCTTTCCACTCTAAATTCTTTAAAATTAATTAATATTAACTGTTTAGTTGATACCGCAATTCACATTTTTGGCTTCCAAAGTAGATGATGATAGCTCAAATTCCACTGAGGGTACAGGGCAATAAAAAGAACATCCAAAAAATCTGCTCAAGAATACTGGGGATATCATCAATCATTTAAATGATTTAGTGTGCTTCAAATTGTATATGTGAGAGAAAAAACTTTTGCTTTTTAATAACATTTAAAGAGTGAAACTGCTTTTAGGCAACAAATTACCAAGTAAGGAGGAATTATGCTGTCATTCCAAACGTGTAGCATAACTGAAAATAGATGTTATTCATCTATTCTAGTTCATAAAATGTTCATAATACTGTAAACAAAAAGGATGAATAACGATAGAAGAATTCTTACTTGGGGGAACAAGAGGGTTTTTTTCAAGTTACTTATATATTTTCCCTGAGATGAAAATTGCAATTACTGAACAATTAATTTTGAATGTACATGAATTGAAGAAACCATGTCATCATTATCTGCACTGTTCCTTTATTGTTCTAATCAGTGGAGCCAGACTTGCAGGAAGAAGAAATGTTTGCAGAAAATATGCATGAAGAAACCAAGCACTTCCTGATACAATCAGTATTTGCAAAAAGTGTTTGTTCATAAAAAATGTACATTTATATTTTCCTAGCAAGGGATTTAGCAACAAAACAGATTATCTCTACACGTACTCCATGCTTTTTTCATCATCTGCAAATCTTGATACTCTTATTCAAGGTGTCGCAGCTTTTCTCTTTCTTCCATTTGTTTCTTTTGCGTTCAGCTTGCAATGCTCACACGTGCAATGTAATCTTTGCTCTTCTTAATCTGTATGTAGCAAACTGCCCTGTAATAAATTCAGCTTTGGCACAGTTGCCTTTTGGAGCAGTAACGTGCCTTTTTCTCTTTTCTATCTCTTTTCAACAAGCTTTTTCATTGACAGACCTCAGTGTTGACTTCTTATGATTCTCTTAAATGAGAAAAACGAGGGAAGTGAGTTTGGTTACAGCCCTTAGTTTCAGTGAGGCTTAAGGTAATCCACAGTGGCACTGTTCTCAGGGGGGAGCCTTTGGCAAACATATTTTGGACCTGCGATACAAAAAGGTGACTGCAGCAGATTTTTCAGAGGTACCACGTAAATAAGGAAAAAAGAGAACAGCGCTGGCAGAAAACATGGTCGGGGGGTACTAAATGGTTGTGGGAACAGTTCACTTGCTGCGTAAGCGTGACTGCCATGGAAGAGTCTTTCTTTCTCAGTTGTGGAATCGGTCTCACACAAACTCAAGACCCACCCGCTGTTGGTTGGTTCAGTTTAAGTAGCTTCACCAGAAACTGTGTTTCATTAATTTGCAAGGGTTTGTGTAACGCTTGTGGCTCCAGAGGAATAAAGAACATTTAACTCTAATTTAGGTCCTTATTATACAATAAGGAGACCTTCAGCTTCTCCCAGAAGGCTGCCTAGTAAGAAAGCCCAAAATAGTTTCAGACAACTAAGACCTGTCTTAACTTTCTGCCTAGATACTTTGCAAAAGAATGGCATGGTCTGGGAAAAAAAAGCCCTAGCATCAGTTACAAGCATATCTATCTGTGCAAGCAAATCACAAACCTCTAGATGTCCAATAACACTTAAACATGTCATTAAACTTTAAATGCATTTAAAATGAAGGTTCTCAAGCCAGCAGTGTTTTATGTCAAGGTTTGTCATAATGGCTGTCTCTAATAAAACTGGCTCTGCTTACTCAGAATACTGAGGGGAGAAGAAGGAGAAATACCAGCCATATTTTGTTCCCAGTCTAACAGACGTAATTCCATGCATTTCAGTAATGTTGCTTCTCATTTACTCCTGTGCAAGACTTTGATTCAACAAAGCCCTTACATATGTGCTGAAAGCCCTCACCGGGCAAAGAAATCCCTTTACTTAACTGTAAGCGAAGTTAGACTGGACCTTAGTGCTTGTTTTTTTTCAAGTTCAGTGTGTGCCTAAGACCTTTCCTGGATGAGAGCCTAATTGAATAAAATAGGGGATTCGAGTCTATCCCCTATAATCTTCTCCATAACGTTCACAATCTTTCTTCTCTAAACTCTCTTGCCTGATAGTGTTTACCTTGTCTTAGCACTAAATGCAACATGATCCGCAGAAAGTTCCACATGTCGTTGGGCTTCATCAAACTGAACAGGGGGTGGGGATCCTCTAATATTGTGAGTTTGTCTCTGTAGGTCCCACGAGGCAAGGAATGAGAGTTAAATTTGCAGTCCAGTTAATAGCCAAGTAAGAATATTACGTATTACTTCTACAAGAATAGTTGAATCCTGGAGTAAGGCCCCACAATCAGGACAATAATAGGCGCATTCTCAAGAAAGTTCAAGAGGATTTTAATTAAAAGAGAGAAATGGCATGTTCAATATTAAATTGAAAATAAAAAGTCAGAAATAACTAAGCAAGTCTGACCCAAAAAACTGCTACTGAAAACAGAAGGAGTGGTGAAGTCCAGACCGTGCTCCCAACTGACTGTTGGGAGCCCTGGGTGGCAGTCCCCGGTCGTTGTCGTGATTGCTGGAAGGTGTGTTTGGACTGGAAGACATTTTCTGCAACTGGATCATTTAACAGCCTTCCACTTACTCTGGAAGATATTATGCAGTCCTTTTCATAGAACAATAGAGCTCTAACATTTAACAAGTTCTTTTATTCCCCACTACTCTTACTGGAAAGCTGTTCCAGCACTTTGCCACACCTCGTCTAGTTACCAGGCTAAATTTAATCATGAACAGGGTATAAATATTTATTCACACACTGGTGTTCCCCTTTATTTAAAGAGTGGCAGAGTGCTTTCCCTCATTAGTGGTTACGCTGTTACTGCCAACTGTAGTTGCTTTGTCTGACTGAATCCCACACCACCGTTTCTCTCCGAGCTGGGCAGATCCTGCTCTTTCACCACGTTTGCATTACTCCCCAACGCCCCGGCAAGCGCAGCTGTATGGCACAGTCAACTTTTCTGCTGTAAGTTTGTACCACTGGCCTGGCAGGTTCCACTCATTGCTTACGTGGTTTTGTGCCGGTTGGTTGGGTTTGGGTTGGTTTTTTTTCCTGGTGCTGTTACCACCTTTCATCTGCATGTGGGTGTTTGGAGATTTTCGTATCTCCGGCAATGGCATGTATTGCAGTTCAGATTCCCTATCTCTACGGGCAGTTAAGACACATCTTGTAGGCAGCCTGAAGGTATCTTTCATAAGGCAAACTTTTCAAGACAGAGTAATTAGGGGAGAAATATCTGAATAGCTCTTTTCTGCATTCCCATGGGAATTTCTTTCTCAAATTGAACATTAGATTGAACATTAGGAAGAAATTTTTCACTTTGAGGGTGGTGAGGCACTGGAACAGGTTGCCCACAGAAGCTGTGGAAGCTCCATCCCTGGAGGTGTTCAAGGCCAGGCTGGACGTGGCCTTGGGCAGCCTGGTCTAGTGGGAGGTGTCCCTGTCTATGGCAGGGGGGTTGGAACTGGATGATCTTCAAGGTCCTTTCCAACCTAAACCATTCTATGATTCTATGAAATGTGGAGACAGCAGTGAACTTCCGTAGAAGTAGTCTACACGAGTGACTTGAGCAAGTTTTACAAAGACAAATATAACCCCAGATTAAATAAGAGGAACAAAGTTGGCCGAGGCACTTTTATAGAAGGTTTCTGAGGTGCGACAATGTGAATAGACAAAGAATGAACTCATCCTCATGTGGGAATTTCTAGTATCTGCGATATCTGACCCAAATTTGCTCACTTTTTATCTTGCCGTATCAAAAGTGCTTTCCTGTTTTACTTTTTTTGATCATGGATAAAAGTCAGCTTTGGTCCACAGAGCTCCTTTGTTAGCTTCATGCCCTCCTTTGCCTGTGCCTTTCCAATTTCTTTCCTGCCCCGCTAACTTTGTAGTAAGAGTGCAAACACGCTTTTGGCAGAGTTAATGTGGAAGAACGTGCCAATCTCTTGGATCTGCAGTCTTGATGCTTTTAACTTCACATTCTTCCAAGGAAAAAGTTTTTCCAAGAATTGGGGAATTATGAATGTTTACTCAACCTTGATATTTATGATGCTTGGATAAGCATGTTGTTGGATGTCGTACTGTAGACTTTAAGAGTTTCTGTAAACTATGCTCTGTAAACTATAAGAGCTGTAGTTTGTACTGTAATTGTTTAAAATTTTTCAGTTAACCGGAACTGATGTTTTCTCCACGAGCCCCCTGGGAAACATGGATACTGCAGATTATTTGGCACTGACCTTTGTGTCCTGGCGCTGATCAGGGTGCCCTGGCACAGCGTTAGCGTGCAATACGTCACCTTGGGACGCAAGCTACCGGAGACATAAAAAAAAAAAAGTTTTATTTCTTGTCTTAAATTATTGCTGCTCACCCTTAACCAGCTCTCCCCTCCACCTGAGAAGTGACTGCGCTGATATGAAGCATTTCTTGCCCAGTTTTTACTTATTTCATGGATTGTTCCAAGACTCAGTTATTAATGATTCCACTAAAGCTCTGGCCTCTCTTTGAAGGATATCACTTTTTTATTGAGTGCGTATCACAAGGGATTGTTATTCAGTGGTAGTGTGTTAGTGTGATTGTTCAGTAACTTTTTTTCCACACCAGCTCTGTTCAATAGCTTTTATTCATGGTCTGGAAGCGTTAATAATCTTCAGTGCAACGCTGCAGCTGAATTGGCAGACGCAGTAACTTGGCATAGAAGCGGAGGAGTATCCTGTAATGTGTTAAGGTACTTGTACTCCTACCTATAAGATTAGTGAGCCTGGGTTTGGAGTGTTGTATAAAAAGAAGGGGTTTCCTCTTCAGAAAGGAAGATGAAATGTCTACTAAAACCCCTCCAACTCTGGAAACCTTGTCTTGGAGGGAAGAATTAAGAACTAAATGCACAGTCTATTCAGTTAACCAGGAAAAAGGTCAAAAGGAAACTTGATAGTAATTCATATGAAACGGAAGAGAAAAGGGATTTCTGAGGGTAGATTCATTTCCATGTAACAGCAAAATACATGATAATCCCAGTGTTTCCAAAATGGTTTCAGACCTGTTTGATATAAAAATACAGTGCATTCACCAAAAAAAGAAAAAAAAAGAAAGCAGAGAATAATGACTTAAAGGGTCATTTAGCTTAGTGAGTTGTGTTTATTTCCCTCTTCGAAGGTTTTAAAATAAGGCTAGCGATTATTTTTTTTTTTTAAAAGAACCACTCAAGCTCAGAGTTGATTAGCCAAATACAAAAATTATTGGTTGAGAATCTCTGGAATGCCAGTTTGGGGGAATAGAATCATTCCTTTAACCTCTAAAGCCAATGCAATATATGTTTTAATCCCCGTACTATTCTCAGACCTGGTCCCCACTCATAGCGCAGCCCAGCAAAGGCCCATACTTTCAGTGGGAGGTGGATTGGACCTGAAACCTCTTAAAAGGCACAAGATGCTGTGTGTTAATGATCTATAGATATGTGGTTCAATTCTGTAATAAGAGTTCAAGAAAATCTTACAAACAGTTGGAAAAATAAATATAACTGACATTTCTCTCAAATTGTCACGGAATGCACTCCAGCTGTATTTATTATACACATTTTCCCCATGTGCTCTGTGCTTGCATTCTTTCGTGATGAACGATGTTGCCGTGTGTTGGAGTTGTCATGCTATCTTTCTTGTTTGAATCAGGAATGTGCAGGAGGTTACTTGAGGACAAAATACTGTAGGACCTCCTGTCATATTTTTGAACTTGCAGCATGGAGCTGAGTGGTGGCTGAATGGCTTGGTTTAGGAGAGAGTTTCGACGGAAGCAAAACCCAGCCTGCTAACGCCACCGGTGCACTCCTGCCGTGCTGCCCGTTTCGCTGTGTCTACAAGAATCTCCATCTGTCATTGTCAGACTTTTAATTTGAAGTCTTTGGGCATAAATTTTATTTTTCTGGTAAGGTAGAGTGTGGGCCTGGGCCATGCCTAATGCTCCTAGACACTATGGCAGCAGTAAATAATGCCATGAATCACTGCAGCTTGATTGAAATTAATAAATTTGGCTGTCACCCAACTCTGGAGAAGCGTTTCACCCTGGGGAGGCCTCCGAGTCCATCGGGGAGCGTACAAGAAAGCGAGCTGATCTTGTGGAATGCAGCAAATGTAAAGATCCAGTTTCAAAAAAAGGAAAGAAATGACACAACGTGTAATGCCATAAAAGCCATATGCCATTGCACAGGATATCACTCACATGGCACACATCTTAAGTGACATACATTTTGATCGCTGTTTTACCCTTATGTTGTGACTACACACCAGAGTTACAGGAAAAATTATAAAGGCTAACAGCATGTAGCTTAAGTTTAATGACAAAGTTTCTAAGAAATACAAGAAGTTCACTCGTGGGGAAACCTTTCTTTTTCTGATTTCTTCTGTGATTGCAGTTTTCTCCTGAATGTTTTGAATTTTGCAATTTGCTCTGCATTTCTTCTTCCAATGGAAACAAAAAATGAAATCTCCTTTTTCTTGGATTATCTTCTCCCTTCCTCAGACGTGTGCTGTTACCACTTGGCCAGTATCCTTTTCTGATTTCCTTTGACCTCTTTCTCTTGCATTCCTGGCTGCACAGTGGCTCACTCGGAGATTGTTTCCTTCCTTGACCCCTGTAAGGGCAGCGGTTAGGAAACTTTCCTGGGATGCGAATGCAACGGCTGCAGTGCTTTGTGAAAGGTCCAGCTCTCCCACTGTTGGGCAAGTGCTCTAATCACTCAGCTGTTATGCAGAAAATGCACTTTTCCCGTTCTCTGTAATGAAATCGGTGCCAACGTTTCCTTCTCCTCCCATGAGCTCAGTGTTAAGGGTAAATACTCCAAGAAGAAACACTGGATCAACCCCCTTAGGGATGAGGAATTTAAGGGGCTGTCTGCCTCAATCTAGATTGCAACAGAGCAGAAGACAAGGTGCCCGGATCGCTCCCCAGACTAGAAGGTCACAGTATTGTGCTCACAACATGTGCAGTCACTGCAGGAACTTGCAGGATGATCATGATACTCTGAGATGGAGACACCTTGAAGTTTAGGTGACTTGGCTCTGGGTCAGTCTCAGGTACATAAGGAAAATTCAAGCACCAGAAACCATGTCTGTAACATTAACTACAACGCTCAGCAAAGTGTTGTAAACCTCTGGGAGAGTAGATTTGAGTGCAGTGGATGCTGATGGGATGTAGACTCAGAAGGCGAGTGTGATGATGTCGTAGATGTCGTAGAAGCAACCTTATCAGAGAAAGTACATGCTCAGTCTCTGAGAGGCCCTGCCTGCCTTCACAGGGGTCTGTCCAGATGGTGGGAAGAAGCACACAGATTGTCATAATTGGAGGATGGATGTTCATGAAGGAGAGAAGAGACGAGCTGGTGCGCAAATGATGTTTGAGAGTCATGTTATGACTTTTCTAATTATTCAGGTTATAACTAGCATCTACGGCCACTTGTGAGTGCTCTTACCAAGCGGTTTGAAACGCACACTCATATACATCTGGGGTGGTTTAAAACAGAGAAAGAAGACAGAAAACTTCCAGACACCCCTGTGAAGGCATGATTTAGGCATTTGCAAACTCAGCCTTTTCTACAGAGGAAGAACACGGTTGTATCAGTGTGGCACCGGTCTCTGCCAGCCTCTCCTCGGGATACTGATTCACAACCCTTGGTTGTTTCCAGGGAGAAAGACAAAGGGGATGTTTTCTACAAAAACACCCTCCTTGCTCTGTACCTAGATAGGATGTAGGATGCAGTGTCGACTGGAGCATGAGTCACGTACTCCACACGCATTACAGCACTTGGGAAGTGGGCAGTGAAGTACAGTCGCCGGCTCGTGAGTCATCAGCTTCATGTGAGTGGGCAGTCAAATCCTGCATAAGCTGATTTTTCAGAGACATTTCTAAGGGTATTTTGAAGTATAGCATATGGCATGGGCAAATTATTTTGGTTTTGTTTGTGCTTGCTGAGGCTTCAGCTTTGGCCGAGGCCCCACGTTATTAGGCCTGACATATCCTACCAGTTTTATTTTCTGCCATTCCAGCTTTGACATGCTTGTCTAGAGGAGTTTCATCATCCGGTTCTCTGTAAGCAGCTTCCATTTCTCTCTACATTCCAAGAGAAACGAGGAAGTGAATGGAAATAGCAAACGAGATAAATAAACTATACTATTTCTTCTGCTGTTAGAGCTGCTTTGGCACCAAACTATGGTTCTGGTGAGTCTTAAATTCAAAATATGCTTTTTCCCTTTCACTACTTCTCCTTTTAATATCATTTGATGATATAAAATATCTGTAATCCTCTGTCCTGCTGTTCCAAAACTTCACCTGGCACCTCATACAGCTGCAGAAATCCTCCCACTTTCTGCGACAGGGCTCCTGCCGCAGCCAAAATACCCCCAACTGAGTTTCACAGGAGTTGTGCCCTACTCGTACTCTTTAAGTTTAGGGCCACATATGGGTCAGACACTCCCTCCATCTTTATATGGAACTGGAAAAAAGATGGTACTTAGCTTCCTCCCAATTTTCTCCGGGCCCTTGGTACGTTGCTCACGAGGAACACAAAAAATGGCAACTTTCCGAGTTGTAAGAGAAAGACAGCCAGCTCAAGCTGGGCTGGATGAGACTTCCCGGCGCTGCTCCTTGGACTTGGCATCTCCTGGAAAAAACAGCCTTGCTCTGCTGCCAGCTGTCACTGCTGCTGCTATCTCAGGGAGCAGCCGTGGACTCCACAATGCCTGGTTTAGAGTGGAAGCTGCCCTGGTGACTCATGAGGGTGTTGTATTTAAAAGCTGCTAGCAACAAGGGGTTTTTTAAAAGCTTTTTCCTAATATAAAAATCAATATTTGGTGCAACTGCCCCTCCAAAAAAACCAACCAAACCAAACCAAACCCATACCAAACCCAAACCAAACATGAACCACCTGAAGTACTGCATCCAGCTCTGGAGTCCTCAACATATGAAGGACATGGACCTGTTGGAGTGTGTCCAGAGGAGGGCCACGAGGATGATCCGAGGGCTGGAGCACCTCTCCTATGAGGAGAGGCTGAAAGACTTGGGGCTGTTCAGCCTGGAGAAGAGAAGGCTCCAGGGAGATCTTATTGTGGCCTTCCAGTCCCTAAAGGGGGCCTACAGGAGAGCTGGGGAGGGACTTTTTACTAGGGCATGTAGCGATAGGACAAGGGGGAATGGCTTCAAACTGGAAGAGGGCAGGTTTAGATTAAACATTAGGAAGAAGTTTTTCACTGTGAGGGTGGTGAGGCACTGGAACAGGTTGCCCAGAGAGGTTGTTGAGTCCCCATCCCTGGAGGTGCTCAGGGCCAGGCTGGACGTGGCCTTGGGCAACCTGGTCTAGTGGGAGGTGTCCCTGCCTATGGCAGGGGGGTTGGAACTCGATGATCTTCAAGGTCCTTTCCAACCTAAACCATTCTATGATTCTGTTCTATGAAGACCACCACAAAAAGTAGACTGGTTGCAAAGCGTAGCAATCGGAACTTGGGACGCTGTGGATGTGGGCATGGTCCTCGGGACACTAGGGACATGGTTTAGTGGTGGGCTTGTCAGTGTTAAGTTAATGATTGGACTAGATGATCTTAGAGGTCTTTTCCAATCTGGGAGATTCTGTGATTCTGTGAGTCTGGAGGTGCCCACAGCACCTTTTCTCATGGCTGCGGTAGGGTTCCACACCGGCCGTGATCCCGCACCCGCTGTGCCTGCGCGCTCGGTGGCCTTGTGCCAGGCGCAGCAGCCCGCCTCCTCCAGTGCCCCCCACCCCCAGGGACACCTGATGGAGCAGGCTCAAACTGGGAACAGCACAATCCGGCCCTTCCCAGCTTTCGAGGACCTCATGTACAGCCCAACGGTAGTTTCTTGGACAGCCTCTTTGTTTTCCCCCGAATCGCGGTGCGGTCGCACGCACGGCTGCTCCCCCCCTCCCTCCTGTATCGCATTTCAGCCCGGGGGAAGGGGGGAACTGGGGCAGGGAAGGGGGGGAACCCCACGGACGGGCTTCCCCCGTGGGTTTTCAATGTGGTCGGGGGAGGGGGGGGATGCGAGGAACCGGCCCCATCGCTGCGGGGCAGAGGGGGTGGCGAC